>JAUMHA010171050.1:0-30608 GCA_032359765.1 Saxidomus gigantea
GTCACAGTTTCTCTTGATTAATGACGTCACTGTGTAAACAAAAACAATAACAACAAAACAGTAAATAAAGTCAGTGTTAGTGATATCGTTACATTAATCAAGTTAACTGGACGTGTGTCATCCATAGGATCCCCCCCCCTTTTTGCCCCAAGTCATCTACAGTATGCCGTGTAAGCTCCTCTATACGTCGGGTAAATTGAACAGCCAAAACGCGATGCGCGTGCATGGTCGTTCAAGGTCGGTTTATTGCAAAATAACCCAAATAGATTTTGTTCTACATGTACAATGTACGTAGGTTATTCGCTGGTCGTGTTAGAATAATTAATTACCCTACATTGTAAAATATACGCAGAAATACTGCATCTTTAACTATTCGAAGGGAAATGCATCATATCTATTGTTTTTGGACCTTGGAACTTTCTAATTTCCTGATTGTTTTCATACGCCTTTTTCTTTTATATGAGGCCAAACTTAAAACGCACCAAATGGTAAAGGAAATTATTCCTTTAATTACAGAACTACTTAAAGAATCAAATGACTCGGATATACCCTCATAGACACCGCCTCTGATATAACAATGAATATAGTATGTGCAACAGGATGGAACAAATTGTGCTGACAAATGACATGCGTTAGAATTTAATATTAAGTAAAATTTAAGATTAATTCAGAAAGGGGGAAAATATTCATCACTGCTTTCATGGCTGAGACTATGTAAGTATGCAGTACAAAATGTATTTAGTGCTTTGAATGAATTCATGTGGTGTAAGAATATGCAAAAAAGCGTTTTCTATATTATTATATTGACAAAAAAAGTTAATCTCTACAGTAAATGTACGATCTTGTATACTTTCGTCATATGTACTCACTTTTCATTTTTATAAACTGAATAATTTTGAATTCATTTGAATATTTGAGCAGCGAACATTTGCGAGAGCGATTCAGCAAAAATATGTTGAAAATGCTGACATGAGTAGAGCGTTCAACCCACAGAACGAGAATTAGTTATTTGTGAAGAACCTGATATTAGGGTCTACTGTCACACAGGATTTAAGAAATACAACTTTGATTCCAAAGAGTTGTTTAAGCAAACAGATGTCGCACAATTTTCAAGAAGTAAAACTTCATAGCCACCTTCTACTCTTTAAGTTTAAAAAAACCTTAAAAAGGTTGCAGTTTGCGCGAATTGCTCACAACATCTAACGTAATATCTACACCTCTATGATAGCCTATTGAAGAATCGTATGATAAACATCTACATATTTTACCTGCATACGGTAAACTAAGGAAGTGCAGAAAATTAGATTTTGCTTGTCTCCCTTTAACCGCTTTTGTAAACGTATATAGCACATTTCAATTGAATTAAGATTTTAATATTTTGCAAATTTCTAGTTATTTCTTCTCTTATTAGCTGTATTTTAAGTAAAACTTTCTGTATGATTATATAAATCCATGTACTACAAACTTTTATATATTATGTTATTCCTTACACTCGTAATTCCGCGGGAAGTATTAAAGTCCTGAAGTCGCAAGGTATTATACGTCAAAAAAATCTTTCTTCGAATTGCAACTACATGTATATAATTTTATTTTTCAGTTTACAGCTCAGTACCGTGGATTTGCAGGCAAGCAATTATTTATTAGATAAATTCTTTCTCATATGCATTTAATGGTTGATAAACTGAAGTGCCTTTAACGATACAGATTTATATACAATTAGAGGGAAAGAAGATTCACCATGTAAGCGAATGGTCCATGATACATAGTTTTACGCATACAACACATTTAATAAAACGTTCATGTAATAATCAAGACAGTAAACTTTGAACAACATATTGATATCTCCTTTAATCGATAGCACCTCGTGCATTTAAGACCGAATGAATTTTCGCAAGACTGGTTCCAAATCGCTTAAAAGATGCACAGTAAACAAATTGACAGCAAGGAAAAAAGGCAGTAACAAACATAGTATTAGCTCCTTTTTAACATGTGACATGTTTTAGCGCGTTGACAGTGAAAATTGAATCAGAAAAGGCAAAATAGTCAAACGTGCAGGTATTGTATTCAATATTCTTTAAGGCCGACAACCCTGTAGTTCAGCGGTCACTTTAGCTTTGATTATGTTGTCGTGCATTGCATATTTATGGTCGGTTGCACTACTTGTAATCTTGTAATATATCAAGTTTGTTTAAATCAAGTTTGTTGAAAGAAAACAAAAACGAAATTAAAAGCAATCGAGTTTATTTGTATAGATCAGAAACAATATATATGTTACAACAAATGATAAATATACTTCTAGAGCTAATTATAATAAAAGTGTATATGCAAAGGGTGACCCAATTAGTACAGAACTTTTCCTCCTTGAGGCCCTCGTATATATACATACAGAAACAGTACACATTATATACATTGTTAGACGTGTAACAAACATCTATACACAGTGAAAGGAAATTGATGCACAAATATGACTTGCACTAAAAGTTCGGTGAATCCTAAAACATATTTAGAAAGGTGTATAAATTTACGCGTACACTATGTGATATCTAATAAACTGACATAGTCTGTAGAAAATATTTCGCTAGCCTCCCTTTAACCAGTTTGAAAATAAATGAGCAAACTTTGCAGTCATTTTTTGTTTTTCTTTCAAAAGAAATAGGTAAACGTATTTGCATTGTATTGCAATGTTGATCTTAATCTTTATTTTACTTTTCAAAACTTTCTCTGTGCATCGTTCTAAATAGAATAGTTTATTAATTTTTATTTTTCCATATAATAAAACTGTTTGACGTGCCATATGTAGATTTATTCCTAACAGAACTGAGATTACATTTCAGCTACGCGGACAAATAACAAATGACGTACAGAAAACTACTGTGGCAAGGCAATCTACATCTATTTAACAAACATATAAAATCTTGAATAATGTTTGCCTTCCTTTGGGTCTACATGTTTTGTAACACACGTTGTAATCTAGTTGATAATTCATATATAAATCACGCTATAAACCTTTTCGTTTTTTCTCTCAACACTTTTAACAAACTACCACTCTTTTTTTAATTTCACAGTCATAAGCAGTCGATTTTATTTCTTTTTAACTATTTCATGTTCTTTTAAAAAATAACTTTATCTTTAGAAGATTATTATATCAAACATACAAGTGGAAATAATGACTTATTAGCAACAGAACGTCTCCGCCTTTTGGACCGTTAATCTAAATAGCATTTGGTACACGATGATTAAAACATATACAAATATAAATGTAAATATAGGTGTGCTCAAGAAAAATATATACACGCACACATTGATGAAATCTACGACTGACAGCATTGAATCATTCCACTGTCTGGTCTTTCCTCTTATTTTCACATTTCGTGTAGCATTACTGTAAATCAGAATGAATGCCTTAAAGGGAGATTTACAGCTCAACATCTTGCTTAAAAACTATGATTAAAGTTAGTGTTGTTGAAATGTGAACAAATTCCTCGTAGCAAACGGGAGCTAAATGGTGACCACTTCTAGGTCTTGTGAAAAATGTACAGAATATAAACAATGAAAATGTAATTGTAAAAAGAGATATTTTACACTAGTTAGAGCCCTATAACAGTCCTCGTATATAACAGCTTTCATATTACTAATTGCGAGCGGTATTACAGCATTCCATATCGTAGATATAAATACTTTCTGCAGGAACATTAAGCTTAAACTGAATAAACAACTTCAGTTAGAACCATGTGTAAAGACTTAAGAAGGAAAAGATAACTATAATCTTTATGCATAAAATATGATACAGCACACTTGTTTCCTGGTTACAATTTCATTAGAACCTAATTCATTAGAGCCCAATATTTGAGGCCAGTATTTCATGACTGTTTTCATATAACTTGTTCAAAGATAAAATATAACCAAAGAATGCAATGTTATTCTCTCGTTAGATGTATAATACAGTAAGGGCCCCTTTAACAGTCTTCAACGGGTTTTATAAATAGACTATCTACATATGCACGAAACAAATATTAAATAAACTTACATGAAACAAGAAAAAAAAAAGATTGCGCTAGTCTCCCTTTAATTACATTTGAAACCAGTGCATGGTTATCTCCAAAACAAACACATGTTCTTAAATGTGATAACAATATGTCTTACAGGCTTCAGAGTACTTCTCAGCATTCAGTTCCTTCTGGATTTTTTATCCAAAATTATTTCTAAGAATTGAAGGATTGTTCAATACTTATTTCAACAAAAGTGCCTTTATATACATTTACTCAAAGGTATGTGAAAATGTTACATCATTGAAATGACGATACTCTACTTTCTTTCAAAAACATAAAAATAACATTGTATTCCTTAGTCGACAAATAACCTCCCTATGTTCATCCAAAATGCAAAAATGAACTCTTGCTTTGAAATAAATTCTATTCTGCCAACATGTGTTTTTCTCAGGTATTCAAAAGATATATAAAATACAATTATAAATGATGATAAACAAAGACCTTAGTACCTGTCACATACCTCACCCTCATGACTGATTTTATTTTGCTTTAATCATAAGACATTTTTCTGTTTCTTTTCTTTAAACCACAGTCAAATGTAACTGCATACACGAACAAATATCATGCCATTTAACAGGAAAAAGAACTAGGTAAGGCATGAAATAAAATATAAGGTGGTATGATATTGATCTGCAGTCATTCTATTTTGATAATAATAGTGTACCCCTTCTTAAGAATCATATTTAAGCACATGTATCTAATTATTCGACAATTTAATTGCGTATCGTTTGCTATTCTTTTCTTGAAAAGTTACAGCGCTTGCTAAACCCAAACGTGTGGAGTTATCACAGCCAAAAATAAGAACATATTGTAAATAACATTCAAAGTAAATAAAACTTCTTCACTCAACAATTTAAACATCCTTCAACAAGAAACGCCCCAAACTTTTGTCTGCGGTTACCTCTAAGAAATCGATCTGGCTCATTGGAACGACTATCCGCTGGTCTTTGAATATAAATTTCATCGTTAGCTTCTAGCCTGTGCAGCCCAAAAATAGTCAAGGTATCAAAAGGATACTTATCAGGGTCATTTCGGGGAGTCCGAATTTGACTGTACGGTTTGCCTCTGAAAATGAACAAATCCTCAATAAATCCGAAGAACCCCATCAAACGAAACACTGTGCTATTAAACATAGAGATTTTTAATATAACCAAAGAGGGAAGTAAAGACATAAGAGATGAGAACAAATATAAGGTGTGACTTCACAAAAATAACATTATTTCCTTCAAACTGGAATTTAAATACGTTCCTGGAAACAAGAGGAAACTCTTTTATTTAATAATTTAAACTAAACGAGTTTTTCTCTACAAGTTTATATAGTATTAGTTGAAGTAGCAGTAGAGCAGCATCAACTTTAGCAGCAGAAAAAAAAGAAGCACGACTATACCTCTCATCCTGTGTTACCCATGCTTCTTCCAACATATCGCTGTTTTTCATCAATCTGATCCCAACGGGCGGTTTATCATCACTAAAAATAATAATGTAGCTTCTAAAGTGTATTGAATACAGACGGTAGGAATCATCAATTCTGTAACACAACTAGGATATTCTTGGCAGTATATTGGGGGAAATATGTTCGCTCCAAATTGAGCATATTCGTGCTGAATAGAATTCGTAAAGCAATCAACATTAAAACGTTTGTTTCAGCGCACGTATATCACACTGAAGGAAATGAGTGGTATTGACGAAATGTATTGAGCAATGAACAAAAGAGTTACGTAAAAAGACTAGAAAATTACGGTTTGCTACATAAAGTACAAACAATATAATAACAACCTATGTAATACAATAATTAGATCTAACCTGCTGTGAGGGTATCTTCCATTGGCTGTTACTTTAGCAAAAACGAAATATATTCCAGCTTCTATGATTTGTACTTTTTTAAGCGAGCCAGAATTTACGGTAGCATGGAAGACGTCATTGTTTCTATTAAAGGACCTAGAAGTGGGGGGTTTCCATGTAAATATACCATGATCTGAAAATTGAAGTATTCATCACTCATACAAATATTCTTTTATGATTTTCTATGGAAACAAGCAAAAGGGTTTGAAGATAAATAACTGCTCATATGTAACTATACTAGTTTAGTTTGGAAGATTGCTCTTAAATTCGACATTCACCCACTATGTAAATCCTTAATGATTTATTTGAACATGCAGCATGTACCTTACGACATTAATGATACAACTTACAACAATCCTACATAAATTTTGTGAGTGGATATTCTTTTAATTTGAATTGAACATTATATGGAAATCCAAATAATAAATTCGTATGGTGTGACACATATTAGAAGGTAACTTTATCAATAATCTGCGACGCCTTCCTCTGAACCAAACAATGATACATAAAATGCAATAAAGCTATCTAGTGAAGGGGTTTATCCCTACTGGTACATGTTAACCTTGATTTTCAAACTTTCATTTGTCTCTGAGAGTCATATATAAAAACCACAGAGAAGCAAAAGGCAAACACATTTAATAACATCTTCATGGATGTAGTATTTCTCAATATTTGGTAAATTAATGAAGTGTACACGTCGGATAATCAAATATGATTCACTTCATCTAAATAAAAACAATTAATTGACCGAATGGCTTTATCTTTTTTAATTCAGTTAAACATTAGTAGAAACACATCTGTGACTATGCTGAAAGGAGCTATACCATACATGCTATGATAAGGGTACAAACATACATACGGTCTGTCGCGTCAGTGTCGCTATTTCCCTCTTGCCTTCCTTCAAGGTAAAAATGCGGGATTTGTGTATTTACTGAAAAGAAAATTGATAACTTTATAAAGGTATTCGACTTTGTTCGTTTGATTTTGCTTTGCAAAGCGCGATCATTTAGTATCATCCAGTTCTTTCTATATATGGAAGAAGCAATGTTCTCATGACAGTGATGTTTGTTGCACTTTATTTCACAAACAATTAGTCAACAAGTAGTACCAGGAATGCTAAGCCATAATTGTCTGGATTTTAGTGCATGGTAAAGTGTAGTATGGGGATGAGTAACTTTAGCAGTTGTTTTATCGTTGTTGTTAACAAGCGTTTAATCTAAACGGAAGAAAGGGTGTTCAAGTCCAAGCACATGTTTTTGTTGCAAATTAAAGACCGATTAAACGACACTGTAAAAACATATTAGTACGTTTTCGCTGATACTTTTGCATCAAATTACTTTGGCTTTGTTATCACCAAACCAATTATTTTTTTCTTAATTCATAGTTCTATACCTAACATGAAATGCATGTGTCAATAGTTTTTTTTATTCATTTGCAAGAAAAATGGTGATGTTAAACATCCAAGTACATCTTTCTAGTGCTATGACAACGACACACGCCTTACTTTTCTGTTAACTCTAGTACTTTTTCACAAGTTCCTAGTACTTCACCATTATAAGCTGTCGCGCTATGGCCAATACGTTCGAATATTTTGATGACAAGATAGATTGAGATTTTCATATTTCATTCACTTTTGAACATGTAATTAGCCCTTTTCACCGTCATGATCGTAATCATATGTTGTTTTTAGAAAAAAAACAGTGTAAAAGTTTTTTTTTTACCTTGTTCCATTAAAACAACAGTTAAATTAAAACTAGTTTGCATCACAGGAAGAAATATGTTGCTTCCAGCGAATCTTTTAACGCATAGAAGTTTGTTGACGTTTATTTTTACTATCTAGTTTTCGTTTGCTCATCTTCAAATTTCTTACTTAATTGAACTTATTAACATTGCAACGAACAAAATATAGAACGATGTGGCATAGGAGTAAAAATATTCCATATAGTCGTTTGTAACATTCATTGATGTAAGTGGCTTTAAAGTGCCAAGATCAGAAATACATTTAGCTCTTAATTTACCAAGAAATATGTCTTACCGGTGAAAATGACCTTTATTTGTACCAAAAAACATTCCAAACTTCATTTTTGAAATGGATGAGTACATTAAGAAAAAGAGCGCTGATTTTTTCAATAATAATGCTAAAAATGAGAAGGGCCATGTTTTATCATTATCTCATATGTTGATTTATTTCTATATCAGTAAATCCTGGGACTTTAACTGGTTATAAAATAGCTAAAAGTAGAAATAAAATTCCCAGATGTTGTCTGAAGTCTCATACACGTGCAAATAGAACATCTTATACTGGTTCACCTTTTAAAGTGTAAAAAGCAAATTACTATCGTTCTATATTACGGTACCGGTCTACAGACCTGTCAACAAACCCTGATTCAGGCAACATTTTTCATGATATCTTTCTTAATCATTCACAAATTTCAACCAAATATTGACGAGAGCCCGTACATCAGGTACCGTGTACATCAGTATAAAAATGGACCCTTTGCAGACGAAGATACTTTATACCCTTTAGGTTTACTTTGTGGGTATGCTTATTTGTATTTCACGATAATAACATTTGGATGTCAATCTCTGCCGTAGTAAAAACTAAAAGTTTTCCAACATTTTACGAAATGATTTTTAACTATTAACATGTTACAGGGAGGAAAATCTTACCAGACAAAAAAGGCTTAAACGATGTGTTTGTTTGCCTTGCTCTGTCTACACGCTTTGGTATTTTGATAAAATCTACGTTTGATTTTTTTTACATTGTAGTCATTTTTCTCTCCTTAAATGTGTGGCAGAAATTATTTGAATTGATACATTTGCATATTTTTATGAATTATAATATATTCACCTGTTCTTTCCACTCGAGACTTCTGTGTCCCAGTCTGCAAAAATATCAAGCATAGTTAAAATTCAATTTAATTGTATAATCAGACATTAGTTAATGAAACAAAATTTAGAATGCAGAACACAACACAAAAGTGTCCATAGTCTCTCTGCATACATATTGTTGATAAACATTGCGCATTGCAGATGTTTTATTTCATCTAGTATTCAATTCTAACTAATTTTGCTTCTAATCAACTAATTAGTTATTCACAATAATATCGAAACTGCTGGGATTGAATATAGCGTGATATTTGTGATTGAGGAAGACGTTTCAGTTGCAACTAACCAACCGACCGACTGACAGACACTATGGCGGCTCCATATATCCCCTTTTACCTTTGTTATATTTAAGGAGAACACGAAAAAACAACAAAAAGTATTACCATCATCATAGTCATTATCATCATCAATTACAAAATAATTACATCATCATTTCTCAGAAATTGCGGTTTCTATTTTGTCTTTCTACATTTAAATATTGATATATTTTATTGCCATAAGTATTAACTCATAATGCAGCAATCTTTTAATTAAATTATTTGTAAAAAAGAAATCCGTAAACAATTTTTTCTAACGTAGTCTGTGATAAATAATATTGTGTGTATTATTATTTTCATTATTATTAATATAATAATTATTATTATTATACTTATTACTCTTATTATTATTATTATTAAAATTATTATTATTATCATTATGATTATCATCATCATCATTATTATTGTTATTATCATTTTTATATCATAATTAAGTTTTTATCGTCAGCATCATCGACATGAACGTCGTGATATAAAAACAGAAAAATAAAAGTAGATATTTAAAAAAAATACATATCATTTATATTTTTAATCATATAACCTATCATTCTTTAAATATTATTCATTACTAATTCATAACTTTACTAATTTTTCAAATAGTTTTCATCATTATCTTCGTTTTTTTTAAATTTCAATTTAACTGGAAAACTCTCAATATTTGAAAAAGTAATCACTGTGTTTTCATTGAAATTACTTTTCATTTCTCAACATTAAGTCAAAAGTCTACTTTCTCAACGTAAATACGAATCAAAAATGAAAAGTTTATTTAAACCAAAAACTATGTCTCTATATTTTATTTCTATTATGTGTTCATGTGTGCGATTAACAATGTTGATAGTTTGTGTATGTTTTACGACGTAATGTTTACCTTGATATCGTTATCAATCTGTTGCAATAACATTTCCTTTGCTGATTGAAGATCGCCGTTGCTACCCGAAAAATGTTGCAGTAATATTTCCATCACCAACTTAATATCTCTCGAGTTTTGTTTTTGTTCCCTTATTTCTTTATTTTGTCTTTCAGATTGCAGATGCAATGTTAACTCAGAAAGGTATAGAATAAATATTAACACCAACAGCACTCCGTAAAACACATTTCGCCGGACACGGAACCTACTTAAAACCCTGCTCCAACAACTCCTTTTGTTTCTTTCAGTGTCAAACTGTTCCCCAATGTTTACATGAGTTTCCGGATTTTTAAGAACTGTTACGTATTCCATTTTAAGATCAGGCATATTGGAAAAGCCCCGCAAGTAATTTGTTTGACTATATTTTTCGATATCTTAAATAAAACTGGGGCTTTCGTATTATAGATAGAGGTAGCCACTTACTAACGATATACCCACATTCTTTTGTTGAAATAATAAACAAAGGCGGGTCAGACATATAAAGTAACAAATGTATCTAGACCTCGAGTCCTTGGACATATTCCTGGAATTACGTAAATAGCGCAACCTATCCAATTAAGTATCTATAAGTGCCTCAATTGCATGCTATTCGCGAGGCATGCAAGCAAGGAAAAACACTGTATATGTAAAAGTTGCATCACTATCATGTAATCATAGCTTTCAAAATTTTAAAAACGTTAAGGTCAAAACTTAAAAATAAAACCATTAAGATAAACAGATGTTTCATCATCATGTCCTTGTAATTTTTTTATGATATATTTAAACTGTAATCATAAAGAATGCATTTTGGCGTATTTAAACGTCGATGAAAATTTGAGTATATCTTTATTACGTTTAACAGGGTAAAGTTTTCAAATCATTAGATTTCACAAACTCAAGTATGATTTAGACAAGTTAATATTAGACCATGACAATTAGTTATTGGGTGTTTATACCACACGCTTCCAAATTTAGACGCAACAGTGTATTGGCGAGAACATAGCCTCTTTTTTAACCAACAAGTATTGAGGTGGAGACTGCAGCTGAAGTTTCTCATCTAGAGGCATTTCTTAAATCAGCTCACCCACAGTTTCTAGTGAAAAGGTATATTTTTTCCAAAATGACATCTGAACACATAAACTATAAATGTGAATGCTAGAATAAACAACAAAAGTGAAAATCAACATAACAATTTGAGAAAATCTATTTAAAATGTGTGTGGTTTGGTTTGACGGCACCACTATACTATGTAGTTATATTGGGATTTTAAAAGTGTTTAAAACTATAAATAATTGGGTAGTGTAAATTTCAAAAATTCAGAAATATTTTTCAGGATTTATATCGGAACATTTGTTTTTGATGAGTCGTTCTAAATTATGTTTATTTCAGACAGTTCAAAGAACCTTACCTTTACACCAACATCTGAGGGCGAGCACCTTTAAGCATATATGGGTGTTGTTTGTTTCAAGTGCTATTCGGCATGATATTATCGGCAGTACTTAAAAAGTTTAAGTACCTTTAGCCGCTGTATCCGAGACAATGTGGCATCAGGTAGCACTGTATGATATGAATGACAACCGGGCTGAGAAACTAAACCAAAATTGATATAATATTTTGCTATATGGCAAGCCAGTCTGATAAGAGCACATTTTGGCAATATGAGTATGCCTAGTATTATGCAGAAACTAAAGCTATATAGAATGAATTTATTTCACTTAGTGTCATACAATGTTGTTTTGTTATACAGCATCCCTAAGCATGTTCTCATGGAGAAACCAAACAATAAAGATAGAATAGTTTTCAGTTTGATAAAATTGATTAGACAACTGAGAAGATATCAAAAGTCTGTCTGTACATTGTCCAATTAAATTCTACAGAATCTAAAAAGATAAGATTAGAATAAGTTTGAAATGATCATCTTTGACTTTACAAACAATAGTCCCAAAACAAACTTATTTCAGACAGTCTAAGGTGTATACCAAGGCTCCATGATCTGGTCTATCATTTGAATACTGGTTTGAATTACCATCATAATTATGTATACTATTCTTATTTCTTTTCAGTTATGTCTTATCCTGTGACAGTACTAAGGTGTGTATTGCATTTTGCATGCATAATATTGAAGTGCCGAGCGTTTCTGCTGAAAAAACATGTTTAATTATATTATGTATATAAATTTGTTCCAATACCTGGTTAAACAAATATGTCTGACAGTACTGCCTATGGATATGGTATAAGACACCTTATTTTTTAGTTTGAAACAGATTTTGATTATAATTATAATAGTTATTATTACTATATCATTATTTCTATCTTTATTATTTGCAAGAGTTAATACAAGATGTAGATCTTTACTATGCGTAGTAAAACACAGTAGAACTAAGATTATGAGTAGATAACTCTAGCAAAGAGATTATAGTAGTGTAGTAACTTACTTAGCGTAGGTATATAGAGCACTGCAATAAGAGTATTTTTGGGGTTCTCACCACCAAAAATTCATGTTTATCAGACATTCAGGGGTGGTGATTCAGTAGATTTTTATTCAGTTTTTTGCCTAGACAGGTAGTTGAGATATCTGAATACCGCTTCTCAGCGCGGTTGCCATTCATCTCATACATGCAGTGCTACTTGATGCCACACTGCCTCGGATACAGCGGCTAAAGGTACTTACACTTTTTAAGTACTGCCGATTATATCGTGCCGAATAGCACTTGAAACAAATCGAATTGAAACGAATCTGAGGGCGAGCACCTTTAAGCATATATGGGTGTTGGGTGAATTTCAGTTTTATTAAAAGCCTGTTTCGTTGTAATGATAACAGTCCATTATATTTATACAAAAACCAGACATTGCTAATTTAAAACAGTTTTATTTGTAGATTCAAAATACATATTTCAACTACTTCTAAGACAAATGTACACAAGAGTCAAGCATTTAGCTAAAATAAATTCTTCTAATATTCAATGTGGAAATGTTCCTAGACAAAGATATTTTCGTTTCTAAATTTTGAAAAACATAAACTAAACAAGTTGCTGTCCTAGGTCTATGTTTTTGAAAAAGTAGCAAAGCCAATATCAAATTTCAACATTAAATAGTTTATAATATTAATATATATCATAGTTACGTAAATATTTGGCTATATACAATATAGTACGATTGTGTAGTCAATGTATTAAAGGTGGTAAAGTGTTTGAGAATGATTTTCAAGCTACATTTTACCTTTTGGTGGGGACATTGCGCGGAACACCTATCCATTGCTTTTTTTAATATTGTAAAAATGTTTACCCGTAACAGAAAAAACATTGATTCACACACTTTTTCTGACTTCAAAAACACACTGTTTTTACAAACGAACATAATACTGACTGTGTCGATGTCAGTTGTACTTGAGACCCTCCGCCTCCTTTGCTTCATACACAATATCATTAAAATTAATGAATCTAGCTTTACATTCAGTTCAGGTACCTATCCGAATCAATCCGAATGAAGCGTTTGCATACAAGACGTCTGAGTTGTCATCAAGCTCTTGAATAAACACCTGATCCCCACTGTATAGTTTTACAACCTTTGTTAACGAGCATGGCATAATTAAATGCTTTGCATCATTTGATTCATTAGCATACATGGAACACGATGCTATGGTTGAAATTCCATTAGGTTTTTTCTGTTCTTTCTGAATTTCATATCCTCTTTTCGACATACCTGACAACGTCATCTGCAAAGAGTTTAATACCTCGGTTATATCCTACCCAAAGACTAAAACATTTATTATATCGTTTTCCCTGATGTCAAAATGGAGGTAATATGTAAATAAATATAAAAAAGCAAATCTATTGAAAGTTTCCTTTACATGCCAATTTTCACTAGTCCAAAACTACTTGATGCCGATAGATAATGTGAACCGCTGTTAGTTTCCATTTCCTGAATATACACAGAACAGTTCGGTTTTAGGCGAACTACTTTCAAGGTGAAGCAGTTTTCAGTGTAATCCAGATCAGAGTTTCTCTTGCATGATGTAATACATTCTGGGGCAGAATTATGATCCTCTCTAAACACATCAAATCCTTTTACAGATGGTCCAATCAAATTCATCTGAAAATTATGGAAACCTTGACAAGATTTGTCTTGTTAACTCTAATTAAATTTTGTTTCTTAAATAGTCTTATTCTTCTTTTAGTTTGAACAAAACCACTTTTTGTCTTCAAAAGGTACTGACTAAACAGTGAACAAAGTAAAAGCTATATTTGCATTGCACAGTCAGATATACTAGATAAATTTACATTTCACAAAACAGAATTACTCAATACTATATTAAAACTTAACTTGGACATCTGTTTCGTCTATTTCCACAACTACGACCCGCAAGATAATTTACAATCCCTAATTATTGGAAATTGTTTATGACCAGTTTTGGAATGGCAATGATTACGTTGTACATGCATTGACTTAATAAAACTAAAGAGCTGTCACTCGTAAGTGGCAAATGCCCACGAAATGGCGACTAACAGCCTGCGACCTTGACCTGCAAGATGTAGACCCGGTATTTACGTACGATACTTTATATCCATGTGCTGAATATTTATGTTAATTTATTTTTAAATGCTTACATTTTAAACCAGGTTAGAATCTGGACAGGAAATAAATTCCTTCAAGTATTTTTGAAGTTATGCTGTGAAAAAAATAAATAAATGGTGATAATTCACAAATAAGGAATCATAACGTAATTGTTCTTGGACAACGTATTAATTGTATACTTATTGTATCCTCACTTATTGTATGCTATTTGAAAGAATTTCCTTCGTAAAAAGTTATGCTCCGCCATGAACATGTATTAAAGTGGGATAATTCAGCAAACTATGCAAAGTAGAGTAATGGTTCTTGTTCTTTGCACTTCCTCTCATTGTGCTCTATCACTATATGTAGATTCAAATATTTCCCTTTTATACCTTGGCAGTTATGCCCAGGACAAGAACAACCAATAAGGGGAGATCATTCAAATATAAGGCGAAGAATCGTTATGGTTCTTAGGTATTGCACTTACAAAGAGTGTCCCCTCTCACCGCATGCTATTCAAACGAATATTCTTCAGTATTTTTAGAATGATACGCCAGACAAGAAAATAAAACAGGGGAGATAAGTAAACAATTAGGCCAATGATATTTATAATTCTAAGGCGCTGACCTTCCTCTCATCATGTTTTATCACTATGTGAAGTTTCAAGTAATTTCCTCCACTACTTTTGGAGTTATGCTTCGGACAATCATTGCAGATATTTATGATTCTTGGGCACTGACCTTCCCATTATTGTACTTTATCACTATGTGAAGTTTCAAGTAAGTATCTTTGATACTTCTGGAATTATGCTTCTAAAAAAAAGTAGGGAGGGACGGACGGAAGAACAGATAAACGGACAGACGAATCGATATTTATATGCGCCACTCGTAGTTCCATCGGGGGCATAAAAAGGAATACACTTCTAGTAGGGCACTGTATAAGCTGATCATAGTGTCATTATCAGCATACTGTCCTACAAGAATGTATCCTTAAAAACAAAATGAAAGAAAAGTAGAAGAATTGATAAATGAACATGACATACCTGGGCATATATCATGTACAATCCTGCTTGCACAATTTTGATTTTACCCGTTTTCCTAACAGATTTTACATCGAAAACCATTTTTTTAGGCGGTGGTGAAACATACCAAGAAGACGTGTTCCATAATCCAGAGAGGTCTGAAAATAAGACAATGCTCTTTGAAAAAATACAGTATATGCCACAACACTTAGAAAAGGTGTCAATAACTAAGATGTACAAATTGAAAACCGTAAAGTATTTTTCATGTATTTAAGTATCAGCAACTTTTAGAGAAAGATAAAAATTCCTTAGGTGCTAAATCGTGAACCATGGTAAACAGTGGATAACCATTTGATTACAGACGTAACCGAAAAGGGACTCATCAGTGCTGATTAGATACATTTTTTAAAGAGATTCGACCGAAAGTAACACTTTATTTGTTAGGCTGATTTAGAAACGTCTATTTAATGCTCACCAGTTGCGCACAAATGTGCAGGACGCAACTATACGCAATAGAAATGAAATGCTTAAGACAATGTGAGATCACATATAGGAATTTATTTTCGACACTTGACAAATGCATCATAAAAACTTTTTTTGCGCAATAACATGACTGACAATGACAAAATCGACTAAAATCGCTACGCACAGAAAAATACAGGCTCAATGCCAAAAAAGTTGTCCCATTCTCTATATGTCAAAGAAAACTGCAGCGCATATACTGAGTTTCTGTGTGTTCAACACAGGAGCAAAATCACAACCTATCACATAGTTTATATGACATAATCGAGTATTTTAGGATGACTGCATCTTTCATTGCTGTGACGTAGCTGAACATGTCACTCTGAGAAGTTTGATACATCATTAAAGTAAAAAAGAAATATGAATTAATACTTACCACTTTTGACTGCATTTCCAAAGCCGCCTTGACCGTCTATCTGAACAACTGGGAGACAGTTCTAGAACGACGAAAAATTTATTTTAGGGTTCCTGCGCATCTGTTTCTTTAAATCACGTGTTTATGATACTTAATGGAATCGGTGTGGAAGCAGCGTTATAAAAGACAGAACATTGTATAAAATAACGACCGTACTAGACAAGTTTTTGAGCGGAATCTCAGGCATAATATTATGAACATTGTTTCTTACATCAAAATGAATATACAAAACTAATGAAACTTTTAAAAAGTAGTTTTATTCTTGATTAATTCAACAAAAATATAAATAGTTATTTGTCTTTGTTTATACTATGACCCTCCCAGCAGTCTTTAAATAATTTTCACTTAAATTGGAAAAAAATGAAAACGCGAAACGGTGCGTTCTTGACTTCAAATGAGAAATTCTGTTTTCAGAGACTGCTGAGACATCTTACAAACGTGTCAGTAGCTTTTAACTTCAGATATTTGGCTGTGTCGTTGGGTGACTGGTGTAGAGTACTATAGTAAAGAGCTATGAAGAAATCTTTTTATTCATTTCTTTTGGTTATTTATTCTGATATCAATTTTAAAATGCATAGAAAAAGACATGAGCTTAAGAAAAGAAAAGTCAAAGGTATGTTCCTTCAACCTGTGGTGTAGAGAGTCTAGAGAGTTTATATCAATATGATTACCCCCTCACACAGTGCAATTCATTCAAACAACAACGGTAAATAATCAATGCTTGAAAGCTAGGATCAAACTCTAAGCAGGGAACAATAATGTAATTGTACGTTGATGTTCGAGTAATTGCACCGCAGTTGGAGAGACGTTGTTTTTTTATTTCTTTTATTTTTATCATGTGATCGGTTTTGAAATATTCCAATCTATGCATGAAAGAAGTTAAGGTATAACATACACAAATGTGGGCATAAGGAGTAAACATTTGCTGTCCATTTCCTTAAACAAAGGTTACACAAAAACCGCAAAAACGAATTTTTAAACATCATGTTCATGTCATTCTACTCTTTCTATCACATAGACATTGTCCTCGTCATCAACATCATCTATACAAAACTCATCATTCCTCTGAGTGTTTTATTTCATAGTCAATCCAATTATAAGTATACTTTTACTTTTTTCAAACTAGATCTATTGTTATTACATTTCTATTAGAATATTCGGTAAATACAATATTCAGAAAAATAACAATGAATTGGTTGTATATATGTATAACTTATAACTTATATTATACCTTTACCACAGCAAATGACCTCAATAGTACTGATCTTGGTATTGCGTAGGTTTTCAAAATTTTCCGGGGAACCCCCATATATTTCCAACACTATCACCATCATATATATATAAAGACAACATTTTTAAAAAATATCACATTTTAGATTGGATTCCTGTATTATAAATGGTGGATATTTGTCGTGTTTTCTGTTAATTAATATCTTGTTGTAATAGTGAAAGTACGGAGTGATAAATATTTTGTGGATAACTAAAGTCATAGTCAGCAGAGTCAAAATTTCTTTATTTATTCATTTTTAAATTTTGGAAAGGGTCTATTTAGATACACGGACGACTATATTAACACATAACATGAAACACAATGATTTTAAAACACGTGTTGATCTTCCTAATAACACTTTTACAATAAATTTTAAGCAGAACATATCTTAAGTATAAGATTAATATATCTATGCAACCAAAGCGGGGTGGAGGAGGAGCTTATAGTCACTGCTTTGTCCGTCCGTCTGTCAGGAACATAACTAAAAGGAAGGAACTGCAGTGATAGACAACCATAACTAGCTTTACTCATTTTTGAATTTTCCCTCTTTATGTCCGCAAAAAAATGTCAGGATTAAGTTTATACTTCATACATTAATAGGACATTCAGAAGAAGTACAGCGAGTAAGAATCGATGTTGAAACAGCCCATGAATTCTCTTTCAATTCCATTCAACTAGTGACGAGAAATAGAGCGGAAAAGAATTTTGTAATTAATTATTTAAACAAAGGATGATAATGCTGTGAAAGATAAATCGAACAGGAAGACGCGGACAATATACACATCTTCTCTTTGTACTTAAATTTCGTTGCATTCCCGCCAGTAGTCGCTGAGAAATAGCCGAAAAACGAATGCGGGACGTACGGACGGACGAAGTGACGATCATATGCTCTCCCATTCGCTGAGCATAAGTACAACGTACAGGACAGAGTTGATATTTCACACACTGATAGAGAACATTGTGTCGGAGTGCAGTAATTAATAGCTATAACTCTAAGTCACCTCACTTTTGAATAATGTTCCTTTATTACATGCAACTCTGCTTGTCCGAAACATAAATAAAAAGAAACATGTAACAGATATTACACATAGCGACAGAAGATATTTAGTTTAAGTGCAGTGTCTTCTAAATGAAACTCTATTATTGCCTCATTTACAATTGAATTTCTTATAATGCGAAATTTAGCGACTCGAAAAGCGATCAACATATTTATTTGATATTTCAGAAAACGCAGAAGGATATTTAGAGGAAGTGCTATGTTCAAGAATCATAACTTTATCTGGGCACATGATTGAATCACGTCACAGTGTAATTTTTATTTTGTTTGTATATATTTACAACTTTCATCAGAAAGAATTGATATTTTTAAGTTTTCTTTTACAAGAATAAAACACTGATTTGCTGTTTATTCGAACTTTTTTGAAAATACTGTATTCAAAAGACTTTGACAAAATATATTATGAACTGGTTCATATCATCTGGTTAGATGTTACATTTTGATACAATAGCAATCAGGAAGAATGAAAAACGCCCAGCTATTGGATGATCACACAACCAATGAGAAATACTCCACTGACATACATACAACCTGCGTAGTGACCCTGACCGCATTACAAAGTGGTTAAATGCAGTGTGTATCATTGTAGTTAATTCGATACTAATGTAAACAAACATTGGGTCACCAACCTACTATACAAGAATAGCTAAAAAAAGAATTAAATCAATAGGAGACCTTGGATTTTAAACTATTCAAAACAGACCGGGTTTATGTGATATTTGTTTGACCTTTTAATCGTCTTCTACGTCTATCTAAATCCGATAGACAGGTACCGTGATTTTGCACTATTGCCGGGCGTCAAGTTTAATTTTAGTAAAACAAAAATGGGACTGTGTACCTTGCAGCGTTTTCGTTTTCTGCCTCCTTTAGCCCTTTTTATTCGTCTGATGTTTTTCCTAATTTCATTAGCGTTGCTGTGTCCTTTCAAATAGTCATTGTTCTCTGTGTTTTGTACCTGTAACAAAGTAATATTTTCTTCTGAGATCACTTCTCACAGGTCTACTCATTTCTAATGCATTTACTCATCTTTTTGCAAACGCATAAGATTTCAACTGTAGGTGCAAAGAAAACTTAACTGATCTGTTGAATTGAACCAAGTTACGTCAAAAGTTTGAAAACAAATTAAATCTGTTCAAAGAATGCAGAACTGAGTGTTTAGACGTTTTAAGCGTATTTGTTGAGTGAGCGTAAATTTATTGAGCTACTCAAGGCTGCTGTATATGATTCTATGTTCACTGCCTCATATGTGAACTCCAAAATTATAAATTAATTTGTATTTCATATGTGCAGGATTACAAAGGTCTGTAAATGGTGCAATTACGCCGCAACATTGAATCAAAAGGAATTTTTTTAGTTCTCTTGTGTGAAAAAGAGTTATATACTTAAAATGCAGTAGTATTTCGAAATTTAAAAAACTTCTCAAAACCAAGTAAGGTACGATAAGAGTTAAATAACACTCCAATAGGACGTATGTTGTGTTTATACATACCGATAATGGCGTTTCAATCTCAGCATGCCTATTAGCATCAGGATCAACTTTATCATCTTGCCGTCGAATTGCATTAACTTCTCTTTCAGTGCGGTCCAATCGTTCAAAAATGTACCAGAAAGCGACGAAAACTGCAGAAAAAACAAGAATGTTGTATGCAACGATAATGCAGCATGTAAGATTTCTGCGAGTAGATCTCTTTCTTCGTCTTAAAATGCATGCTTCACACATTGCTGTTGGCAAAAGCACGGAATTCTCTTCTATGTCAATATTCATTATGAGATGTTATTTGTGACGCGTTCGCTTTTCTGACACCTATACTATCCGGTTAAACTACTGCATGAAGTCAATACACATCGGATATTTAACAGTAATTTTGTTATTAATATTAATGCAAGACTTTTAACTGTAATTCCAACTATCAAATGCATGCAAATAAATTCCAGCTACTTGCAATCAGTTGCATTAATATTTAAGTAAGTGTATTCCAATTAAAAGCGCATATTTCGCGGAAAAAGCTGTCCCCGTGATGGAGCTATTGTGTAACGTGCGCTCACAAGATATACAAGGATTATGATGGTATCTTTGAAAAGACATACTTAGAATTTGACATGCTGGAACGATATACTGACCTAAAAACTAAAGACTGACGGTCGTCTTTTATTTTTATACTATATGTTTACAAATCAATTTAAGCAGAACGCCTGTACAACGATAAAAAAAGTAAAATTATTTATTTTAATATCATAAATGTGTCGCGGGGTATTCTGTCGTGTGAAAGGTTATTTATTCATAGCGTACGCATACCACGCTGAATTTTCAATCATGGGAACTGGAATACAGTTATATTTCTTCAGTTCTTTTCTTTATTGCACATGACATTTAACATTTTCCTCTAATAGAATTTAAACAAGAGGGTAATGATGGCCTAAAATCGCTCACCTGAGTACAATCGAACTTGCCTGGTGGGTGTGGTTAATTTTGACCCCAGGAGCATGATTTGAACAAAGTGGATGGAGGACCATTAGGCAATGTTACATACTAAATGCTTCCTAGCTATAGGCCTTGTGGTTTTAGAAAATAAGATTTTTGAAGTTTTTCTTATACCAAACGACCCTCTTGGCAGGGTAAATTTTGACCCTGGGGACATTGTTTGAACACACTAGACACTGTTACACAAAAAAATATCTAGACTCTACACCTTGTAAATAAGAGTTTAAAAGGTTTTCCTATATGTCTATGTAAACCAAGTGACCCCTTAGGTGGGACCAATATTGACCAAGGGGCATGATTCGAACACATTTGGTAAAAGTCCAATAGAAAATGCTTTATACTAAATATCTTAGCTCTAGGCCTTATGGTTATGAAGAAGAATTTCTCTTATAAACCCAAGTAAAATCAAGTGACCCACGGGAAGGGTCAATTTTAACCCAGAGGTCATGGTTTGAACGATTTTGGCAGAGGTCCACTAGGCAATGATTAATGCCAAATATCTAAGCATTAAGACCTTGTGGTTTTAAGATAGAAGACCTTTGAAGTTTTCCCTTTTTGTTGCCATAGCAACCAGTGTTCTGCAGTGAATGGAATTATTCGAGCAATTTAGGTTGAAATTCATACAAGGAACATCCCTGCCAAGTTTCATTAACATTGGCAGGGATGGTTTCAGAGGAGATGTCGTCCGAAGTAAAAGTTGACGGACGGACGACGGATAATCATCCATCCTAAGCCAGGTGGGCTGAAAAGCACTTTTTTAACTCAGAGGTCAATGACGTCAAGACACTAGTGTGTCATACATTAAATAACTTCATCAAGTAAAAAAAAACAGGTGGGCACGTATTAACATATGTGAAGAAGCTGGCGACCTGGATTTCTGGAATAAGCCGGTAGTTTGACCTAAGTGACCCTTCCCCTTCTGCCCACTTCCTACAGCAAATTTAGAATATTCTACACGATTTCAGTCGAGCCACGGATGCTCAGGCCATGTTGCAATTGACGAGAGTTTGAGGAAGACCATGCATATAAGAACAATATTACAAACGGTTTTCAACGAAAACGTAAAATTCGTTTTGTCGAAACGTGCATACATTACGTTATTTAAAAAAAAACTGTTATGTCACATTGTCGCTTGGAGACCTTGTTTTTCAAATGCAAACGTTATAATCAATCGTTCGAATGACGTTTTCATTACTAATCAGTGAAGTTTGTGTGGTTAGTAAATTTTAAACCACCAACCAGCAACACAATTTAAACGATATGCGTATTTACTGAAGCCTTCCATGAAGCTTCGTTGGATTTGAAAACGGGGTTTTCAAGACAAAATGGAGATTTTTTATTGTATGAATAGCCAAATATGGCCGCCAGTTTGTTATTTTGGATTAGAAAAAATATTTGTATTAAACCACCGGTGTAGAGAAAAAAGTTAGTGAATATGAATATCGTCAATATTTACACATACCTAGATAAAGTAAGCATGCACGTACACAAGGCCAGTCTCTATATTTGTTGACATGATTTACATACAAAAAATGTTCGTCGATAATTTCGAGAAAAGCAAACAGATTATTACATTTGCAGTTGTGTAGGATATGGTATAAACTAGTGGATTCAGTTAGTAACCATAGATTTTGGCAACAAAGTGCAGAGCAGACTTTCTGAACCTTTGAAATAAAGCTAAGTCTTAATTGATATAAGACTGGGCTTTAACAGTGTAGCTTAATTTTTGGTTACAAAGGGAGGCAACTCGTAACCGTAAGTAAAATTTAGTAGAAACTATACGAGTTTTGCCCATCCTCTTGCAACAAAATTTGAAGAGTTTACAAGATTCAAAGATAATGGAGAATCAACATTATAGTTTCTTCAAACAACTCATTAAGCAAACTACTTATTCATCTTCTATTTCTCCATAATATCACTATAATGGAATCAGCAAAGACGATGCCAATGTGTTTTGATTCTTATTACATACCAAAACACTTCACTCATTTGCTCATAGCTGCAAAATAGTGGTTCTGAATATCAACTAAAGCAATCAGCTAAATTATGGTCATGATCTGTACTGTTAGACATTTGGAACAATTAATGGTACAGCAAAACTGAAAATGAAAAATCCATGTTAGAGCTTTATCGATGATTTGTTATGTACTATACTAAAACACAGCCGCATTATGTTAATTTTCATCTTCGGTTTCATGGAAATGGCATGCTATCTATATATATGTATTAAAGGTAGGTCAAACACATCCCCATGTTCCTCTGTACTTTATGTAAATATAACTGACCTTGTATATATTCATAGAGCAGAATGTGAAAGTTACGAATACATTTGTACCACGAATGGAAATGTGAAAGTAACAAATACTACGAAATCACCTCACGCATTAAAATGTATGTCAACCATACACTTCAATCGCATGGATGGCAGATAGTAACACTTGAATAATTTGATATTTTTCAGTCTGACAAAGGGTACTAATTGAGGATCAATTGTAGTTCTAAAGTGGACGGTACAAGAATGAACTGTATCTGCAGATTACCAACTAACTTTACGCTACGGCTTAAACTATGCTCTTCTGTATGTTTATACACTCTTGAAATATGGAAGCAATAAAGTATGTTGACAACAGATCAATAAACTGATGAAAACATATACTTTCACCCACATTGATACACGTAGCAATACGGATCCTCAAATCAAGACGTGACGGCTCAGCATTGCAAACATTAACAGAACACCTTTAGTAAAATGATTTTCTTTTCATAAAGGTTAAATACACGAATATTCGTTATTTTTGTTGTGCATTTTATTGTTCCTACTTGTAGAAATAAAGATCAGAAATGAATATCTATTTATGTACCTTTTTCATTTTGTATTTTGGAAAGTTTTGGCAATTCTAGACCACAGACTACTGTAGTAATTGCCAAACCGTCATTTTACCCTTTTCATTATGTCTAATATGAATAAAACTTCAATTATTAGTTATAAGTTTTAAGATGAGTTGTATTTGTAAAAAGGTTTATGTCTAATAGTTTGAAGACTCGACTAAGCGCGGCAGTTAGTTCAAACTTGCAGATTATTTGATAGTTGGAGGGCCAGTTAGTCTGAATACAGTCTATTCTATACATTTATACTTCCATGCAATGCCTTGTGCCCGAACCACCCACCAAAACTTACAAGAACGCTTCAAGTAACCGTATAATTATGACCATATTAAACTATTGTCAAGTATGATGGAAATTTTAGAAAGTAACTTTGAGTTATGTATCCTTTAAGTAGGTTGAAAATGAAATAACCCTTACAAAATAGGTAAATTTCATTTCATTTCATTTTTGTACAATCGGCCATGGCTCCTTGTGTCCCGAACAAACGATGTCGCACATTTAAGCTCGGTTCTATTGATTCATTTAAATACGAAATGAATGCGAAAGATATTCGTAGTGTTTTCACATCTATACATTTGACCACAGGAGCCACAAAGCTAGCTAAACAAATGTAAGCGATTGCCTAATGGTCGGATCTGGATGCTAACAGTTTTCAAAAAAGATGTCTTAAGGTTAGAAATGGATTTCCATTGAGGGTCACCACTACCTAATTATTTGTTTTTCAAACACCGTCATTAATTTTGTGACAATCGAAACGCAGCTTTTATCGGTCAAAATTTCATAAAGTTTCAACAGGGTCACACACTGAAAAATGACCATTAACCTACTAACCGAAAAATGACCATTAATACACTTAAAGAGGGCGACACTTTATTTAAAAGTTTACATAGACTTTTAAGGTTTGACGACCTCAGTGAACTAAACCAGACAACCATCTAAGCGCATATACAAACACGAGGCAAATCTGTCTCATCTCAGTACAAAAAGGTAGTATCTACTCGGAGGAAAACAGATCAAGCAGATTAAAAATGTTACAATACTTAACAAATGGCTGAAATATTAAAACTGTTACAATATTTAACAAATGGCTTAAATATTAAAACTGTTACAATACTTAACAAATAGCTTAAGTCCTTTAGGAACAGTTTACTACTTGAAACAGTCGGACTTTAATTTAGCGTTTTAAAATATTTTTCATTAGTTATGTAACATAACGACTGATAAATGAATGTGACAAACTGTAGGCAAAATTAGAAGCAATCAATCAATTATAATTCTGTATCGATTTATAATTCACGTAAAATCCTCAGAGAAAAAGATCTAAGATACATGTATTTCAGCAAGATTTTAACGTAAAATAGAGTTCTTGTCTTCTGAATTAATTCCAAAAATAATATGATCCCATAAGGATACATATTTATTATATTCTTTAACCTTTAAGATAGGTCGAAGTTTACTCCGTGGATCCAACATAAGCAAAACAGTAAAGAAAAAGAAAACAAAATAAAAGTTTGTTGTAGATAAGTCTCGAATAAGCACAATCCAAATACAAACACTCATGATCAGCTTGAACTATATTTAACTCGAATATAACTTCCAAAAAAATTAGCCTTCGTAGAAATTTGTCAATATTCAAGGAACGGTATGGGAAGTAAATCCTGGTATACCTGCATGAACCAAAAATGAAAATAAAACTTAACTTTTTTCAATAAATTTATAAATACACATATATATTCTTTTTTTTAAGTAATTGACATACTCCTTATTGTCTTTCAACCTATACTAGCTTAAGACAAGGGACTTTTTTTAGAAAAGACTTTTCTATATATCTCGTTAAAATAACACAACTTGTATCTAAATAACGTGTCACATTATTCAAACAGTGATCCAAAAACAACAAAGATATATGATTTTTTGTCCTTAATTAGGTTGAGTTTGCAGAATGTTGGCTTCCTTCACACTGACTAAAACAGATCTCTTTGTGACCATCTTTGAGTTGAAATTTATGTTCATCTTTTAATGCGTCAAGACTGGAGAAAGCCTTTAAAAATCAAATTCAAACAATGAGGAAAATGGCAATTTAATGTACAATGTAAGTTATAAAAGGTTAGTGAATGAAGTACTGTATTACGTGCTAATACTTCTAAAGGTTTTCATTTGGATGCGGCAGCATTTTTCAAAGTTATATTAATCTCAGTATACAAAAACATTTCATTGAATAATGAAATGGTGAAAGATACTATACATTTGTTTCTTATTTTAAAACATTCTGAAAAGAATTGTATCCGGTAAATTTGTATTCACAACTGTTTCATCTTTAAATTTTAGATGCATTTTAAAATATTTTATTATCATTATCATTTTTATTTAAATTGACTGGAGAGAGAACGGTTTTTACAGAGTACTCACTTTCTATACATGAAAATCATTTCCAAATCATTCTAGAAGACAAAATGCACAAAAAAAACAATAAATCCAGATCTACTTATTTGCACGCAAACACTCCTTTAGTTACAAATAGTTTGCCTCGCGATAATTTTGCAAAGAATGTAAATAATTGGAAATGGGGTTCCTGGAAACCTACGATATTTTTAAGAAATTGAATAGGCCGAACGTGGGGATTTACTAAAAATAAGTTCTTTCTACTGACAATTTCACGATTTTCAGATTATGTTCATTTATAAGGCTTATTCTAATACTTTATATTTCAATCAAGACTGATAAATTGATTTTATTTGTTTCACCGTTCAGTGAGGCTGGCTATTTTTTTTTATGTCAAGCTTTTGTAATTTTCGCTCGTTAGCCATAATTTCGAGCTGAGCTTAATATAGTTCTACCCTGAATAAACGAGACATTTGACTAAATCGTAACCTATGTGAGTAGGTGTGACGCATTTTGCATGAGCTATTAACAACTATTTGGAAACTCATTTCATAGAATTACCATGTCATTTGTTTTCTAGGTAATATAGATATTTAAGGACAATTGAAGTAGCCAATTGTGAGATTTGTAAAGCAGCTTAGGACTTTCAAAATTATGTAAAGACGTGAACATTATTCTGTAAAAGATGTAAGGAACTAACGTCTAATATGTTACTTACTGTTTTACATTGAGATACAATGATTCATCTGCATGTAAGGATATTGTTGTGCGGCACAATCTTTATCAATTTTCTGTCATGATTCTTTGGAGATTGAGTGTTTCTTATTTTATTCGAGTTGTTTCTTGTATCAATTAAATGTCTTGTGTTTTCATCTTAATCCAATGAACCGGTAGCAAGAGGTTCGGGAGGAGAGTATGATCATAAATAAAAGAAAACTCATATTTAAAAAAAATCGCAGATGTAATAAAAATTCTGTCATTACGAATTTGAGACTATTAAAGGGGTATTTAAATATATATTTATATTTAATTCATCAATTTTCATTTTTAATTAACAGTTTATAAATACGGGCGTAGTATGCAAAATGAATCACATCTTTTGTACAAAACAGAAAAATATACGATCTTTACACGCAAGATTAATGATTCGACAGAGGAAAACGTCATTTTGACTTTAATTGAACAGCGTGAAGAATGACAAGCCTGCTTACGGTAAGTATATTTCTGATATAATACATCTAAAAGCGAAAGCAAGAATAAAAACTTGAGGGGAAAAGTCATTACCCGGGAAGTGTTACAACACTCGATTTAGTTATGTCTATATTTATTCTGGGGATGCTTTCTATGTTAATGTTTTTGCAATCAATTTTTCCTTATTGTTGCTTTTCTTTAATACTTTTCCTATTATGTATACTATGACATTAGATTATTATAATTTGTAAAAACAATAAGTCATGGTTTCAAACTTCGTTATTAAATTAAAATCAAAACGACCCCACGTTACTTCATAGAAATCACAAAATGATTCATTAAGTAAACGTTTAAACTAACATGACCGTCCATGTTTTACGTATCAGTACTGGTTTTTCAAAGAGATGCTCACGAAACTTCGCTTCTAATAAATAACTTCTGAAAGATCTTTTCTTTTAAACAAGGGATGCATTATTACAGTTTTCATTGCTTGTTCGTATTTTTATTGCATCATCAAATAGGGCTTTGAAAATGTTTAAATAATATGAGGAAAATGATTCCCAAGTGCTGCCAGTGTTACTTCCCCTTGATTTCTCAGACTGCGCTGGTCGTTTTGACAAAGAAGCATCCCGTTACAAAATTTAACAGACTATTTGCTGTTGTTTTTTCCTCCACTTTCTTTCGATTTCCTGATCTCTCGTTCTGTTGCTCATGTCTAAACTACAAGAAACGCAGGACGACGTAATGAAGAACGACACTAAGTATCAGTATTGTCTAAAGCGGCACTCTTATAATGTTATTTCTTCGTTGCTGCGTTTGATTAGTTGCGGTCAGATCACCAGAATTATACACGACCAATCAGAAAATGCCGTTCTTTTGTGTTTTAATTTTTTTCTATTGGCGAGAGAGAGTGACGTAAGCATATTTGTCATCTTTAACGGTGTACAGTTCTGTCGCCACGTAACAGTTAAATAAGGTTTATACAAAATCTTGTATTGTCGCTTCTGTCTTTAGTGCGTAGGCGACAGAACAATATTGTAGCACATTTAGAAAATATTGTCTTTAGGTGGGTGCAGGACGACCATTTCAAGGTTTTTATTTTGCTTTTTTTCGTGCCAATGAAACAACGTCAATTTGATAAAACGTTAAAATTAAGAGGACCGCTTCTTTATGGACGTGTACGCATGTGACTATTCTTTTTAATTTTGTGGCGCTACAGATTTGTAAGTTGTAGTTATAGTCGAGAATGATGCGTCGAGAAACACAGCAAAACATTTGTTGTTGTTGTTGTTTTGTCTCGGAACTTGAAAGTGAAAGAGATTGAGCTATTTTGCCCGATGAAACATTGATTTTTTCTGACCGCGGTTTTAATGAAGAGTCATGTATTTCATTGAAGATATTGAAGATTGATCCATGTCGCATATTTTGTTCTGTACAATACATTATCATTGTAACTACTTCATTTTACATGGATCAGTTTGAGCGACGTGAAAATACGATATGCTACGGTGTGGTTTTCAGAAAACGCTGTTACACATTTTTACTATACATGTGGTAAAATAAGTACTTATAGTTTACTTTTGTAAAGTTTCTTTTGTTTTATTTACATATCAACATTGATATAAAGCTAAACATCCCGACATGGGCTTTCAACAAGACTTGTTTTATTTTTGTTATAAGAAAACGCCCTGTTTGTCTACATGTATATAGAAATGTTTATTGTTTTGGTTTTTTTTGTTTTGTTCGTTTTATCTTTTTCTTCTTGTTTCGTACTGATCGAGGAGGTACATATTGAATTGCCTTTACCTCATACAAAGTTTGTTTTGCTAAAAGATCCCATGTACTGACCTTTTAATCTTATTCGTAGAATTCGTTTTATTTTGAGAAAAAATATGGGACAGACATGATCTTATTGCAAAGATCTTATAATTTCTAAAAATAGCATCTTTTCTTGTTATTTGTCAATTTTAAAGAAACTTTTTATGTGTTTGTAGGTCGATGTTGTGGTCCCACCTGGGAATGACTTTGCTAAAATCTTATATAATAGGGGTAAAATGGGGACGAAGGTCTAATGTGTGTGCCCTAGTCACAATATGCGCGTAGTATTGTGTCTTAAAAATGGAATGCTACCTTGACAAAACTAAGTAAGTGTTTGATCTGTCTGATGTGTCTAATTTTTAGGCTTGGCATTTGTTAGTTTTTAGGGTAGTTTCTTACCTGTATGTCTGGCTCCCTTCGGTGCCTTTCCCGGGATTTGATCACGAGCAGATCACATGGACTGTTTTTCAACCTCGGCTAAAATCTGGATCAGACAAACTACGACACGAACTGTAGAATTTGAACCAGTAGTTGAATATACATGATTTCTCTTAATTCACAATGATTTGTATGTCTTATAATCGATATTTATGAGATACAGGTATTTGTAATATCTCAAAAGAAACTGCACTATATTTTGTAATCGTATACGTCAAATTTATTCAACTTTAGTCTGTCTTTATAGTTGCATGCATTGAGTACTTATTTCACATTTATTCTAATTGTTTTTATATGTTGTATCAAAATAACTTATTAAAATGTTAGCTGAAGATTAAAATTAATATTATTAATGTTTTAATAGTTTAAGCTTGAATTATTTTATTCTGGTAGCTTTGATAGTGTCATGTACAGGAAAATATTTCATTTTTCATGGAGTAATTTCTACACCTTTTTACCTCTTACTTATACAGCCTTGGGGTTGTCTCCCTTGACTTTCTCGACCAAACAAGAGCAAATACCCGTACTGCAATATCATAGTGTAACAGCTGTCGATGTTGTCTGCCCTGTTAAATAAAAAAAAAGCGTT
>JAUMHA010171162.1:0-16573 GCA_032359765.1 Saxidomus gigantea
TGTATGTTGTGCGTTCGGCCGTAAGGGGCCGATATACTCTGTTAACTTTGGTTCGATTTTAACAATCGACCCAAAAAAGAAAGACGTTTCGAATGGTGGGCAAAAGGGGTCAAACACTAAACAAATATACCGACGCAAATATTGAATTAAGAGAAACGTTTACCGGTTTAACTGATGTACTTGTATTGCATTTACGCATGGTTTTCTCTATCTTTTACAATCGTTTTCCTAATAGGATTTTAAAAGAAATCAAATGGAATATTTTTGTACGACATTTTCATTTAGTAAATATCTGATGAAAATAGTATTTTCTTAACCTCTGACACAAAGTAACTTGAATAATTTCATTCATACTTTTTTCAGTTGACATATATTTTTAAAAAGTTCGTCGACCTTTATATACACCTGACCAAGAAGCGTAACATATCACCTATTTATTTTTACAAAAAGCTTAACCTTGTAGGTAGGTCATCTTTACATTTTATTACAGTTGTTAAAGTCAAATAGAGATGGAGGGAGCATTCAAACACAGTCATATAAAGGTTGATAAATATCACAAGGAGCCACAATTCAAGATTATCCACGAGTGTCTACAAGAATATTCAAGGACGAAACCGGACGTTGAAGCTTTCATTTTTGTCTCCACCGACGGCGGGAGAGAAAGCGTGACATGGTCGGCGCTATACGAAAGGTCGTGTTCGGCGGCAAGAGCTATGATACAACTTGGTGTTCAAAGAAAGGAAGTCGTCGCCGTCAATCTTCGTACATGTCCACAGTGGATGTATGCAACATTTGGTGCGATGCTTGCTGGCGCCATTCCGGTCAGTATTTCGTTCACATATACTGATGGCAGTGACTTTATAGCTATGATGGAAAAGCTTGGGTGTTGCTCACTTCTTGTGATGGATCCTGGAGTTGATGACGTTAATTGGAAAATAGTGCAAGGACATTTGGATGACTTCGATGAAAGCGGGAACGTTAAAAGTACTAAAGTGCGGTATTTGCGGTATCTTGTAGGCGTCAAGTTCCAAAATTGTTCGAGTCGTGTGAAAGTGTTTGAAGAACTCTTAAATGAAAAATGTAAAGATACTCGTCTTCCAGAAATACAAGCAGGTCCTGACGATATTGCTTTGATGTTACAAACGTCTGGGAGCACAGGATTACCGAAACTTGTTGCTCATACGCATGCGTCAATCATTTCATGCGTTAGTTCAGAGTTAATAGCCCTGGATCCAAAGTACTTGCTATTCAACGACAGACCCTTCAACTGGATTGGAGGATTTCCACTTTCCGTTTTGATTGGGCAAAGTCGTGTGACTATATCGGGATTCTGTGAAGCACCGAAGGACAGAATCGCTTTTATGAAAGAGGTCATAGAAAAGGAGCGATGTTCGCTTATTCTGGCGTTGCCTCCTCTAATGGCGGATCTGATCAAAAGTCAGGTAAACCTATTTTTATATGATTTGTACGTGCATTTCTATACATAATATTCTAAATATTTAGATAAACACATCAAAACTGTAGCCATACTCATGTGCTCTAGCGGTATCTTTGACTGTCATAGCTTCTTTTGCATATGTGTAACATTTATTATTAAACCTTACTTTTTAACATTAAACATAGAAAGTAGTTTGTATATGACCACATTTTTGGTTGGACTAGGAATTTAAATAAATATGGAAAAGGAAAAACTGTATAATTTAATAGAATGGCAGATGAAACACTGTAAAAAGGTTTCCAGAAAATGATCATATTTTCATAAAGCGATTTACTTTGACAAAATGTTGATTGTAAATACACAAAAAAAAGAAATTGAAATCGCTATCCTGTTCTTTTTACCCCGTCCTCAAAAGTGCACGTTTGATATAGTAAAGTCATGATGTTGTGAACGGCATTATCCGTAAAAGTTAAAAAAGCTGTATTTCTCCGTAAAAGTTTTTTGGAATTGCACGCAATGTCACGACGATCATGCGATTTCTGCATGCAAGTTTTATTCCGTCAAAATGAGGTGGGCCCAGTAAAGAGGGATGAACATGAATCCAGAGCAAACATGTTCGTGTAAATATTAGGATTTACTGAATACAAGCAATTTGAAAGGCAACAGTTAGATTGAGTGATCTCAAACCCAAATATATTTGAATAGCACAACCCTACACATGTGAAAGGAGACAAATTCGAACCAAATATCCCGCAACGCTGTCCGGGGAAAATCAGACGAGGTAGTCGTACCTGCCGCATGCATGACTGCATACGAAAACGCATACAGAACGTTTCCAACCTTTCTCACTCACTCATTATTAAGTTGCAAATGCTTTAAGGCCTGCAGTACAGTATCTAAACCTTATGGAAGCCCGCTCACGCCAACATGACGATGTTATAGCGACTATAGTACGAGAACGCGTTTCTTGAACTATGATGAAAATACAACTGCTATAGACTAGATATGCTTTTTATTTTAACAAAAGAATTGTTTTCCAATTTTTCCAAAAAATGTTGTGTAATAAAGGAGACACGAGAGTTCCCCGAAGCCTTTTAACGCCCCTCGTAGTCGAATATTGTGAATTTGATATTTTTCAAAAGCGTGTGTTATCTAATTGTTGCAATTTTAATGGATATATTAAAGCAGAAGCCGCCAATAGGCAAAAGTATCCAGAACTCGTTCATTCCTCAAACGTTTCAGTCATTAATACAATCAAAATAGAAATGTAAAGATTCAAAAACAAAAAGCAAACAATCTTAGCACTTAAGAATATTTAAGCTAGTGTACAAATCGATTATTTCAAATAACGGTTTTTCTTTCAAACAGGACAAGCTACCACAAAACTGGCCAGTAGTAGGTGTATTGTCGGGAGGTCAACCCCTAACTAAATCGTTGACAGAATGTATAGGCAGAGTTTCACAGTTCCTTGTCTGTGTTTACGGCATGTCGGAAGCGCTCTTTTTAACTCATGCTCTGGTTACAGATGGTGATAGTTTCAGCGAGTACGGATGCGGAAAACCACTCGCACTGAGAGGTTTGGAGATAAAAGTGGTTGATGAAAGCGGCAAAACTGTACCCGTGAATACAACAGGAGAGATATATGCACGATCGCCAGGTATGTTCAAGGAATATTTCAACGATCTAGAGAAAACCAAAGCTGCAATGACCACAGATGGTTGGTACAAGACAGATGACGCTGGGAGAATGAATGAGAAAGGCGAATTTTTCGTTGAGGGTCGAATATCCAATAAGATCATTTCAGGAGGAATGGTTGTTGCTCCAGAAATGTTAGAGCAAGTCGTGAAATCATTTCCTGGTATTGATTTAGTTGTTATTGTACCTGTGCCTGACAACGTCTACTTTCAGGTTCTATGCGCATGCGTAGTAAAGAAGCCAGGCTGTGACGTAACGGAGGAGCAACTGCGAAAGTGCTGTGAAAATTTCCACACGGATAAACCTGGACTGTTCACAGTGTTGCCGAAATTTTATTTGTTTTTGGAAAAGTTTCCTGAAACAAATACAGGAAAGACAAACAGAAAAGAATTGGAAAGAATTGCGTGTAGTCGGTTCAAATGAAATATACAGGTTCAATAGTCTATTCTACGGACACATGACTGCAAAGCTATTTAAAGGGGGTTTATACCGCTCCAATCCAAAATATTGAAATTCATGCACACTTTGCACGAGGAAAACGATTTGAAATAGACAATAGTGGACTGTTGTATATGGGATTTATCAAATGGCAATCTTAGCTTGTGATTGATCGGCTACTGGCAGCTGTTGTCTAAATTTATGTCTAATTTTCTTGTATAATTTTGTTATAACTGAAATGTTAATGATCAACGTACATTTTCAATTGATCAGTTTAGTGATGAATGCATATAACACATGGTAAACGTTTTCTGACCGTTTGGTTCGCTATAAATCTTTTTTCGATGGGTAGGATTTTAGTATGAGTGAGTCCCGACACTCCGCGGTATGACATTGGCAAAAGGGAACATGCTTCCAGAGCATTTTTAAATGTAAAATACATTTTTATCTCTGATTTTTTCCTGGGCGATTCGGCTACTTTCATAAATTCTTAATGTATGTCCGGCAAAAGCACTAAACTTGGTGGTTTTTTTTATTTTGTCATTGGAGTTTAGTTAAAAACAGTAGACAAATAGTAGTGAAAGCTGCATAACACGCCAAAAAAACTGTTCTTTACATGTAGTACTACATACATTGTATATTGAAAGCCAAACCAATTTGTCTGATCTAGATATGAATTACAAAATCATCCGATTCACATTATAAATATGTATAAAGTACATGTACATAAACTTTGTAGACTGTATATATAAATACATGTATACAGTACAGTAGATCTATTAGCCAGTGCTTCTAATGTAAGTTTTGTTCAAAGAACTTGTATTATATACTGTAGCGATTTATGATAGTAAAGAATCTAAATGTCTTTAACATGATCCTTCCAGTGTTTGTATAAACAAATAGTTGTTACTAGATTCTACCTAATCCCCACCGGACGGATTAACGTTATAAGTGTAGCTATTCAGTTTCCACAAGCTGCATACAAACACAAAGAGTTAACCTAGACACCACGGTGAGAAGTGGCAGCTTTAAATGACACTGACAAATAGGGTTGCCTAACAGGGGACGGTAATAAGGACATATATACTCTGAAATGTTGAAAACAAGTAGTGTTGTGAAACCACGGTAAAAGGTCTTAAGTTGCAGGAGCATATTTCTCACCCTAGACATTTACACAGTTGTTTCTTTTATAAATCAAGTGATGAATGTCATACTACACATTGGGAATTTTGTAAAAAGACCTTCTTAAGTCCTCATTTATTTTCATATACAGTTTGAATATGTTAAAATCAAAGATATCGTCAAATAAGTCACACAGCTTCTTTTCTCCGAGTATGGATTTGAATTTATTTATCCGTTGATCACGGTGCAGCAAAATTTAGACATGTGTTATTTGATTATATTTCGCGGGTTTTCAAGTCTCACTGCAATCTGCTAAAGGGTTTACACAATCAGGTGCTAACTTTACCTGAGGATAAGTCAGTTTTTAAAGCTCATCGAGTCGCCACTTTGACGTGCGTCACTTACTCTTGCTAGTTCTCAGCAAACAACGGAACTTCATGGGCTTTGCTTACTGAATGGAAAAACGCCATACAGGACCATTTGTACAGGACCATCTAAATGTGTTTCTTATATATATATCCTTCAACTTCAATTTCAATACTCGTGGACATCCAGCGAAAGTGCAAGGTGACTGGATTATTTTATATCCATATAGCATTTTCATAACGAATAAAGAAGGAAAATCTCGGGCCAAGGAATTTTGTGCATTATATCCAAAATTTCGCTATATCCAGATGCGTTATATAGGGAGTTTACTGTATAATGAACGTGTTTGTCATATTACTTACATGTTAAACTAGATGACATTTCAATGGGAAAGCTCATTTGATACTGGTTCTCAGGATCAGTGTATTATAAAGAATGTATTACCAGTTTTGTCTGGGCTATTTTCAGCCAACAGTTGATGAAATTCAACAAGTCACGTAAATATGATGCTTCAGAACGCACCAGATGCACATGTCAACAGCAAGTTCTGGTTCTAAACTAGAAATGATTTGAGCACTTTAAACTTTAAATTTTATTTAAATTGCTGGATTATTTTTTAAATACATGTAGTTATGCAGCAGTATCTTACTATCCATGAAAAATCCATCTAAGCTCATCCTCCAACATGTTATATTTTGATCCAACAAGCTCACCTTGTCATACCTGTAAAATGTGACAGAAAACGGTGTAGTGATTAATAAACAGTAAAGAAACATTTTTATAAGCGAACTGTCTGCAGAAGACAAGACAAAGACGTGAACATGATTGAGCAGCCGTAAGCTGAAGCTTTACAGTGTAAACCACAGGGTATTTTTGATAATTACGGGTAACAAACTATGAACCGCGCCGAATGTAAGTAACAAGATATTATAAATGAACGTTCACAAGAGTGACCATTAAAATTTTAAATAAAACATTCATCAGTGATTTATACTCCTAGAATAATAAACACTGCCATAGTTATAACCCTAAATAACGATAATTATGTATAACAGTTTCATTCACATTGAATCTATAGAGGAAATCTGTAAAAGTCGTTTTTGTCTATAAAAATAATAATAAAAACCACCCTTTCGGTTATGTTTATCTTAATTTGTATTTGTCAATAACAGAAAAAGAGAATATTAGATTACTGTATTAGTGTGATTGATAGGCGAGTTGGAGAAAGGTTTATACAGCGAGGCTCTGTCGAGCCGAATAAACATTTCGGAGACGAGCCTAATAAATTCAACCACACGAAGACGGTAACCTAATATTCTTTTTATCCTACCATTTACCTAAAACATATGTCCTTCTCGTTTTTTTATTTATTAAGATTAAATTTCAGCTTTAAAACTGTCTGTCACTATGACGCCTATGAATACATTACAACATAACCCAGGCACACATTTACTTCGATAATAATAAATAATAATAATAATAATCTTTATTTAACGAAGGTAACTCAATAAGCGAACAGGCTTATCTTACTTGAGGCCTTCAAACATTATACATATTCAAACATGCAAAATCAAAGACATGTTAAACAAACAGCACAATATATATCATAAAGAAACATGAGCAAGTTTACCCGAGTTAAATATTAACTGTATAATAATATGAAATGTGTTAATACACAACACAAACACGTCCGTGTTAAACTTAAGTGGAAACAACATGCAAAAATATAACTTAAAAAGCTCAACACCTAAAACTGTTATTTTAAGCGATTCTAAACTGAACGAGATCTATAAACTTTGCTGGTATGCTTTATTGATTTATGCAGTCATATAAATGACGTCAGTCAACACAATGTGTGTCATAAACAGTGATGACGTGAAATGTTCACTAAAATACCGGATTTTAAGCCAGTTAGGTGATAAAAGAGAGAGAAAGATTAAAAACAGTGAAAACATCAATTTTAACAATACGACAGCATTTTCTTTTTTCTTTTTTAAATATTCATGATTAGATCTATTTTAACAAGCATTGCGGAAGTTATTATAGCTAAGTAACATGAATATATCAAACAGTTTTATTCCTATTAAACATAGTTGAAAACTGACAAAATCTTTTTTGCCCCGCAGGATAAATTTGTGTTTGCACGTACTAATGAAAGAAATGGTTGAGCACAACTTATTTTCTTTTAATTTTCTGAACATTTTTCATGTTTTAAGAACTTGTCTTGACCGTACTTTTACTGGTCATTTATGGCACTATTACATCTTCAAGTCACATTTTTTATTCTACCCTTTGTTTTACATTTATGTATTTGCGTGTCATTTTTTTTAAATTTTTTTTTTCAATGACAACTAAGAGCGAGCAGCTTTAAACCAATATTCTATTTTAGACAAAGCAAATACAAAGTTCAATCATAATCAAAATAACAAAAACGGTTTAACTGATGAACTACAACTGACCTCATGCAGGGTTACCACATTGTAACGGTCATTAACCTCAAAAATTGTATCAGTTTTCATCAGATTTACAGCGCTAAAAGCCTCGTGTTTGGACATTAAAGAGACACCCCCTAAAACTGGTGTCAAATTAAATAACTTCAAAAGTATAAATAATAGATTAGTTGAAAGTATTATTACTTAACCTACACGATCCAGACATTATGTTTAAAAATCTGTTGCAATACCGTAAATCATTCAGTTATGTAAAGTTGTTGTTGTATAATTAATGGGTGCAATTTACTTACAGAATGTCTTTACGTTAATTATTTGTGTTAAAATGAGGCATTTTTCGATAAGTTTAAAACTATTAATTTATCCTTTTACCTTCATTGAAAGTGACATTATGCGCATCTTACTGCACATATATGTAGTGTATTTTGGTGACAGTTTTATAAAGGCAATTTTCGGTTGCTGTGCATTTAAATGTGTTAAATTTATTATAATGCCGCATTAGTATTTGAAGTTGGGGCTGTAGAAATAAAAAAATTGGACCAATAAAATAATAGTTCCTTTCTTCGCAGTGATCTCCCTTGTCTTGTTGTTGTTGGTAGAGATTTCGGCAGTGGAAGGGAAGCAACTCCTGCATGCAGTGGTTTTTAAAAGACTGCCCAAGTCAAAATAGGAAAAGTAATATTTGGAAAGGTATTGTTTCGTACTGGTAGCAGGAAGAGTTTGGTGTATTGGGTTAAAAGCTATTATTTCCTCTACCCTTTTTACACACACCTATTTCAGCTGGAATTTTACTTGAAAAAATTAGCATAATTCCACTTGAACACATTATCTTTAATTGGAGAATTTAACCTACTACATGTAGGGCGTGCCCCTTTAACGGCATTTTACCCGTCTTCCTTTATAACTTTATGTGCTGGTACAAAATTGTATTTCTCGCCATTTACGATCAAGCAAACAAGTTACATCTTCATGGTGTCTTAGTCACGTGATTAATGTACACTGTGGAAAATTGCAATTAAACTTGGCCGGATTTAATTCGCCATGGCGAAAAGAAAGCGTTTTTTTCGAGCTTTAATCCCGAAGCCAATCGGAACATTACTCGGCCTGTTCCGTGACTCGGCCTTTTCCGAAGAAATAACGCAAAAGACTGAGTGATGTTCGGATGGATCCCGATGCACGTTGTTCAAAGAATTCATTTTATGATATTGCAGAACATTCGAAAAAATTGTCACTTTTTTGGCGATCTGAATATCATAAAATGATTTTATAGGCGGGATTATAGCCCAGAAAGATGCATAAAGTTTGCGCTTTGGGAATGAAATTTAGGCAAAGTGAAGATAGATGCATACCCTAAATCTTGGAACAATATAAATACATTGTAACCTCAAAAAGAATTTGTTCTGTTATTTTACTAATATTTATCTCAATCTTTACCATTTTTAGAGAATAATTTGCTTGTTCTACGGACTGCCTCTTTAACACGGCCCGTTAAACACCAGCCCTAGTCGTTTTGAGGGTGAGTTGAAAAAGTGACAGTGATACTACCGAGGTGGCGCTAAGACCGGAACAAACAAAGTAGCTAAACATGACTAAAGTAAGAATTTGTCTCTATGACAAATCTAAAGACGATGATGTTCCATTCCGTGATAAAGATACCTTTCGACTTTCGAGGCCGATTTTAGAATATGCGTTTATACGCATTTCTTTTCGTGAGAACTATTAAAATATGTCATGTCGGGCCAATCAAAAACGAAAGTTTACGTATGGACAAATGTCCCGCCAGAATTCATGCAAAGTGGAGAGTTCATAGAAACCATACCGCCTGTTTAGTTACAAAATAAATGAGTTGGTTCTTGAGGGTGATCATCCGTACAAGGTGGTGCCAGTGTTGCGAAGGTGGTGCTAAGAACAGGAGGCGGAGCAAATGCTCATCTTCTATAGAGTTTTAAGGGACATTCCCTATATATGCAGTACAGCAGATTATATTCTTCTCTTAACACAAATAATGTGTTCTATGAACGTAAAATGATAACAAATACACTTTTAAAGAACAACATAATTATATCGAAAAATTGCTCATTTTAGCACAGATAATCAACATAGAACCCTTTTCTGTAATAAATCGCTATGTACCAATTAGTTGTGCAACTTTACATAGATTACTGAATGTTTTACGGTACCGCAACATATTTTGAAACGCTAATTTCATCGACGATGTTTACAATTGTATTTAGAATATTTAGAAGAAAATCAAATGAAGTTAATAAAATAGAGACAACAATCTACAAACTAATCCGTAAGGAAACAGGAAAGCTAGCCGAAATACCAGTCGATGTCTTTAACATGTCAGCAAAGCCAAGATCTGTCCTATATAATGAAGAAGCAGTTATGGTTTTCCGGAACTGGGGTCACTCTGAAAATATGAAAACATTTCTAAAACTAAAACAAAGGTTGGCAAAGATAGAAGATTTCATAAAAGATATTAAAACGACATGACGAATGTTCCCAAAGCTCATCTTCAACAATTGTGGAAAGACGTATTTTCTTCAGGGTCTTTGAACATAGGTAGGACCAACTTCGTCGAGCATGGAATACATCTGGAAAATGGGATGCCTTTTAAAGAACTGTATAGACCAATACTATCAGATCTTTTAGCACAAATATGAGAACATATCAATAATATGTAAGAAATCGGAGCTATTACACCATCGCAGAGTCCATACTCGTCAAATGTAGTCATTGAAAAGAAGGACGATACTAATACGGTTCTGTATTGAGTAATCGAACCAGGAGAGATGTTTATGCCATCCCAAACCCGAATATACCTTACGCTTACTATCTTGGTCCAAATATGTTTCAAAACTGGAACTTAAAGCTGATCGCTCTCTGTTGTCGCTGAAAAAGTATAATATTCAAAAATGACATTCTAGTACCTTTAAATAAGACCCGACATTTCTTATTTTCTCTTTTCACGTTAACGGTTCTCTGCTGTGAAATTTCATTAAAAATGTTTTTAAAATAGCTTATGAACTCCGCCATGAAATTGTGGTGGAAAGTGCTGTAGGAAATTGAAGGGAAACGATAAAACGTCGCATTTTATATCAAACTGTTAACGTGAAAAGTGAAAATATGAAATGTCGGGTCTTATTTACAGGACTATGTTCGTCTGTGAAATACTTTTGTGAAGATAAGACACAGATACTCGGGGTTTGGACAGAAAAAAATCTTGTTTGTTTGGACAAAAACAATCTTGTTAAATACATGTTGTTCCATTTCCCGAGTGAATACATCAAGTCTGCAGTATTCCCCCAAAATGTTAGAGGGAAACACATTGTTAGAAACAATATTGAATTTCAATATGACATTAGCTGGGAACAAAGGCTTGATTCATATGATGAAGTGGGCAGATTTAGGGCGATACACTTTAGAATGTCCCCATGCAAGTTATATACGCTAGACAGCCCAAAGCCAAATTCGTTACATATACAAAAATGTACATTGCGCTGTTCAAATACTCAGCTTCACTCAACCAGCTCTCAGATAAGTTTACAGTATATATGGCTTATCTAGAAGTAGTAAATAAAGAAGCATGTAATAGCAGAATGTAAAGGATTCGTTAAACACAGAATGTCATTCCTTTACGACATTCGACGAAGTCTCGGCTTTGTGCTTTATTATTATTTGCACAAGTAATGATGAACAACTCTTGCGAAACTTACTAAATCCTAACATAACAAATTACTTTCCTTGTAATACCGAACCCGGGCGTTATATGCAATTAAGTTTATTTATGACGTCAAAACTGTGTATGAAACCCGCGTAAATCTACGCAAAACGTAAACACCACAGTAACACCCCTAAAATATCTTGTGTTTCGTATTCCGACAAAGTAGCACCTTTCTCGGGTGACGGCGATGCGATTTTAAATGTGAACTAAACTTTGACAAATTCTTTCTTCGAAAACAAAAATGTCCGTCATCTTGCAGTTCACACTGTTGTTAAAGCATGAAGAAAAGTATCTAACAATTTCACAAATATCGAGTAGCGTATAGATATTAAGTCGCATATTCATCCTATTTTTGTTTCTTATAGTGTATGCGTATATGCATAAATCCTGAGATCTGACTCATTGTAATTCACTATATTACTTGATATAGATATTCATTTGTGTATATGTCAACCTACTGTAAATTTTGTATTTCAAATGCCTTTGATCAGGTATATGTCTGTATATATGCTTTTATGGAAAGCCATGACTGTCTTATATGGACACCTTGTCTTTATATGATATCGAAATCCAGTATATGGAACCGTTATGTCTTTATATTATTGCAAACGTATAGATTATAATTCCAAATGTGTCATATATGATATCGAAATACAAGATATGGAACCGTTATGTCTTTAAATAAAATCAACCGCATATATCATAATTCCAAATTTGTCTTCTATGGAAGCATTTTGTCTTTATATGATATCGAAATCCAATAGATTGAACCGTTTTGTATTTATTTGATTTCAAACGTAAAGATTATAATTCCAAATGTGTCTTATGTAAGCATTTTGTATGTATATGATATCGAAATAGTATCTATGGAACCGTAATGTCTTTATAAGAAACGAAATGTATAGATTATAATTCCAAATTTGTCTTATATAGAAGCATTTTGCCCTTATATGATATCAAAATACAATAGGTGGTATGGGGTTCACTTCACGGGGCGCGGGGTATCAAGGTGCTTCGGGGCTAACTTCACGGGGCTGCGGGGTATCTTCACGGGGCTTGGGGTATCTAGGTGCTACGGTGCTTACTTCATGCGCCCACGGGGTTACTAGGTGCTACGGGGTTAACTTCACGGAGCTGCGGGGTAACTAGGTGCTACGGGGCTTAATTCACTGGGCTGCGGGATAACTAGGTGCTACGGGGCTAACTTTAATGGACAGTGGGGATAAACGGGGCTGCGGGGCTAACTACGTACTCGTGTAGTACGAACCTTTTCTGACCCGGGGTTCCCTTTAAATTATAATGGCGAATTTAGGGAAGCTACAAAAACAATTGTTAAACCTGTCGGTCGAACATAGATTGTTGTTTGTTTGTGCGTTTTTAATTACAGGAGCGTTTTTGAATTTCCACCAAACTCGACCCACATATACCGTCGCAAATCTTGAATTAAGAGAAACGTTAATAACTTATATTCTTGTATTGAATTTACGCATGGTTTTCTTAATCTTTTCAATATTTTCCTAAATAGGATTTAAAAAAAAAATCCCAAATAGATTTTTTTTGTACGACATTTTCATTTAGTAAATATCTGATGAAAATTGTATTTTCTTAACCTCTGACACAAAGTAACTTCAAGTTGATACAATAAGTTTACTCGTTAATAATTTCACTATGTTTGAATTAAAACTTTTGTCATGCTTCTAACAGTTAAAAGATTTCATTATCATTTTAAATGTTTTAGTGACCAGTACGTATTCGTGCTTTTCAAAATGCCTTTTTTCAGTTGATATATATTTTAAAGCAGTTCGTCGACTTTTATATACACCTGATCAAGAAGCGTGGCCATCTTTACGTTTTACTACAGTTGTTAAAGTCAAATAGAGATGGAGGGAGCATTCAAACACAGCCATATAAAGGTTGATAAATATCACAAGGAGCCACCATTCAAGATTATCCACGAATGCCTACAAGAATATTCAAGGACGAAACCGGACGTTGAAGCTTTTATTTTTGTCTCCACCGACGGCAGGAGAGAAAGCGTGACATGGTCGGCGCTATACGAAAGGTCGTGTTCGGCGGCAAGAGCTATGATACAACTTGGTGTACAAAGAAAGGAAGTCGTCGCCATCAATCTTCGTACATGTCCACAGTGGCTGTATGCAACCTTTGGTGCGATGCTCGCTGGCGCCATTCCGGTCAGTATTTCGTTCACATATACCGATGGCAGTGACTTTATGGCTATGATGGAAAAGCTTGGGCGTTGCTCACTTCTTGTGATGGATCCTGGAGTTGATAACGTTAATTGGAAAATAGTGCAAGGACAGTTGGATGACTTCAATGAAAGCGGGAACGTTAAAAGTACTAAAGTGCGGTATTTGCGGTATCTTGTAGGCGTCAAGTTCCAAAATTGTTCAAATCGTGTAAAAGTGTTTGAAGAACTCTTAGATGAAAAATGTAAAGATACTGGTATTCCAGAAATACAAGCATATCCCGACGATATAGCTTTGATGTTACAAACGTCTGGGAGTACAGGGTTACCGAAACTTGTTGCTCATACGCATGCGTCAATCATTTCATTAGCTAGTTCAGAGTTTATAGCCCTGGATCCAAAGTACTTGCTATTCAACGACAGACCCTTCAACTGGCTCGGAGGATTTCCAATTTCCGTTTTGGTTGGACAAAGTCGTGTAACTATATCGGGATTCTGTGAAGCACCGAAGGACAGAATCGCTTTTATAAAAGAGGTCATAGAAAAGGAGCGATGTTCGCTTATTCTTGCGTTGCCACCTCTAATGGCGGATCTGATCAGAAGTCAGGTAAAACTATCTTTATATGATTTATACGTTCATTTCTGTTACTAATATTCTAAATAATTAAAGAAACACATGATTAAACTGTAGCCGTACACTCGTGCTCTAGCGGCATCTTTGACTGCCATAACTTCTTTTGCATATGTGTAACATTTATGATTAAACCTTACTTTTTAGCACTTGACATAGAAAGTAGTTTGTATATTTAAAACTGTTGACACATGCACAATATGCAGTTTGTCCATGCACGGAATGAACAAATGCAAAATATGCAGTTTGTCCATGCACGGAATGGACAAATGTGTAATATGCACAGTTTGTCCATGCACGGAATGGACAAATGCAAAATATGCAGTTTGTCCATGTGCGGAATGGACACATGTAAAATATGCAGTTTGTCAATGCACGGAATGAACAAATGCAAAATATGCACTTTGTCCATGCGCGGAATGGACAAATGCAAATACTAGATATTGCCTATGCAGTGTAAGTCGTTTGTCCATGCAGGGAATGGACAAACTGTTGAATAAAGAGATTTTACCCAGAGGTAAATTGATTCTAGGTTTGATGACCAATTCTAGATTTAAATAATACACTGGGATTTTAACCTAATATGGAAAAGGAAAAGGAAAATTATCAGTGATTTAATCCACATACTGAAGTTTCATTACATTGCTTTATTTTATGTTTTCCAGTGAATTATAGAGATTTCTCAGCGAAATAAAAGTGATAATCGACAGTTTTGAAACAGTGGATTACCATTTATATCTTCACTGTTTTCGCAATTTTTAACCCGGTTGAACGTCCAAAAGTATACCGAGCGTAATTAATGCTGGAAACCATGCAACGAATACGTCGTTAAAATGACGTCATTTGTGCTATGTTTTCTGATGACGTTTCCCGCCATTTTCGATATTTTGTAGCAACAAACTCAACAAAATAAACAGAAAAATTGTTGGTATTGGTGTAATCTCACGTTAATATCACTCGTGAACACCAAAAGTTGTTGTTTTCACTCGTGGCTGCGCCATTCGTGAAAATATCGCTTTTGGTACCCACTCGTGAAATTATAAACTGATATTACACCAAAACCAACAATTATCCTTTATACCATATGTTCATCAAACTAGTCTTTTCTCACTGTATATATAATATAATAGAATGATGAAAAAACTGTAAGACACTTACTTTACACATACGAGGTTTTTGAAAAGTTTCCAAAAAAAATGATCATATCTTTTTCATAAATCGTTTTACTTTGACAAAATTTTGACTGTAAATACATTTGTACACTCATGGATGTTGTGTGAAAATTACGCGGGAGGGAATTTCAGCAGTCAAACATAGTTCCGCACGCATAGAGTGATATACTCGGTAGGTGTAACACGCTCAAATCACTCTTTGCCTCTAAAGGAGAAATTTGCAGTAGTGTTAGAATGTGAATTTGATATTTTTCAAAAGCGTGTTATCTCATTGTTGCAATTTCTAATGGATATATTTTTAAAGCAGAAGCCGCCAAAAGGCAAAAGTTTCCAAAACTCGTTCAACCCTCAAACGTTTAAGTCATTAATACAGTCAAAATAGAAATGTAAAGATCCAAAAACAAAAAGCAAACAATCTTAGCACTGAAGAATATTTTAGCTAGTGTACAAATCGATTATTTCAAATAACGGTTTTTCTTTCAAACAGGACAAGCTACCACAAAACTGGCCAGTAGTAGGTGTATACTCGGGAGGTCAACCCCTAACGAAATTGATGACGAAATGTATAGGCAGAGTTTCACAGTTCCTTGTCTGTGTTTACGGCTCGTCGGAAGCGCTCTTTTTAAATCAAGCTGTGGTTACAGATGGTGATAGTTTCAGCGAGTACGGATGCGGAAAACCACTCACACTGAGAGGTTTGGAGATGAAAGTGGTTGATGAAAGCGGCCAAACTGTACCCGTGAACACAACAGGAGAGATATATGCACGATCGCCAGGTATGTTCAAGGAATATTTCAACGATCTAGAGAAAACCAAAGCTGCAATGACCACAGATGGTTGGTACAAGACAGATGACGCTGGGAGAATGAATGAGAAAGGCGAATTTTTCGTTGAGGGTCGAAGATCCAATAAGATCATTTCAGGAGGAATGGTTGTTGCTCCTGAAATGTTAGAGCAAGTCGTTAAATCATTTCCTGGTATTGATTCAGTTGTTATTGTTCCCGTGCCTGACGACGTCTACTTTCAGGTTTTATGCGCATGCGTAGTAAAGAAGCCAGGATGCGACGTCACGGAGGAGCAACTTCGAAAGTGCTGCGAAAGTTTCCACACGGATAAACCTGGGCTGTTTACAGTGTTGCCGAAATTTTATTTGTTTCTGGAAAGGTTTCCTGAAACAAATACAGGAAAGACAAACAGAAAAGAATTGGAAAGGATTGCGTGTAGTCGGTTCAAATAAAGTGTACATGTTCATTATCATTCTACAGAAACATCTCTTATATGACCAGGCATGGGGTCAATTACATTGAAATGTAATTAATTGAATTACA
>JAUMHA010171384.1:0-16571 GCA_032359765.1 Saxidomus gigantea
TTGTAAGTGGGGACGCACAGACGGACGGACAGACGGACGGTGCGATTTTAATATGCCACCCTTCGGGGGCATAAAAAGTTACTAATACATGAATTATTGAAACACACTGCCAGATTTTCTATCAGTAAAATTATTCAACTAATCAGATACAACGTTGTCGGTCTTTTCTTACAATAATAAGAATATTGAAATAGATATTTAGTAAATACGTTCCGAAACGCTTATGGGCAAACCATCAAGGTTTTACGACTTAAAAAGAAACAAAAACATATTCATGATAAAGCTTTCAATAATCTTTACGCTCTTTACGTGTTTTTCATTCAGCGTTATTTAAAACAAAGTTAACTCAGCAAAATTATGATATGTCCTACGCTATGTTCCATTAAAGTTATTCTTAGAATATACAATACTTTTCCTTCCTCTGTCCTCACAAAATCGTGTGCAGTCAAAGTGTTTGTAAACAAACCAACATACATTTTCACGACTACTGACAAGACACGTTATTTAAAAGTGTATCCCAGCTAATTAGTTAACTTTGGCTACCCGTCAGTTTATTGTTATTAACCAGTCTGATAATATGAAATGTAAACCAGTCTGATAAAAACAAACTGTCAGTGACTGTACAGTGTACTTCCATGCAAAAACTAACTGAAATGTGATTGTAAATCTTAAATTAAAAAAAAACGAGTCAAAGTAACGCAATGGATCCACATCACCCGAAACCGGTTTGACCGAAATCGGTTTTTATACTGGCCGAACAATAAAAACGTTTCACGTCTTAATAATTTGACGTTTACATAGATACCAAATAGAAATGTAAACTATTTGACAATTTTAAAGCTACACAATGAACAGTGGTTTTAACCAATTCTTCATCGTACCTTCCTAGCCGATTTTCATAACATTTTGTTCAAAGAACTATACACTACTTAACTTACATGTTACATTTTCCAACCCCGTATTAAATATAGTGGGCCGTTTCTGCAAATACAGTAAAACAACAATGAATTGCTACGCAATTCTAATTGAATGCCAGCAATAAATTTAATGCCTTCAATCATCGCCCGTCATCGTCGGTCGTCTTCAACAACTGCTTCGAACTATATCTCCTCTGAAACCACTCGGCCAATGTTGAGACGTTCTTTGTATGAACTTCTACCAAAATTGCTAAAAGTATCCGATCCATGCAAAACTCTGGTAGCTACGAAAACCAATAATTTTCTCTGAAACCACCGATCAAAATTTACTTTAAGTTATCACCTGATGACTCTCTACCCAAATGTATACAATGAAGTTGATTCATAACAAATGAGCTCCAGCGGGTGGAATTGTTTTCTCTATAAAATGTATATAGAAACTTCATAACTCTTCTCCTCCGAAACTAGTGGTCAGAATCTAATCTTCTTTGATCAATATGATCGCCATATGACTTTCTACCAAATCGCTGAATTGAAGCTGATTCCGTAACACGTGAGACCAGCATGATGGGTTGTTTTCCCTATATAATCTATATAGAAAAAAAACAAAATCTTGAACATCCGTGTGGAAATGAAAACCGAGGGTGGGTATTTCATTTTGTATTTGCTATATCTAATTTAAAATATCGGATCTCTTCCTGGTTGCATATATGACATAAGCGGTTTACTTTTACAATGAAATTGTGTGGCAACTGTTATGGCGACATTTGAATTCGATGTTAGTTTTTTAAATTCAGCATGGATCTTTTGTTTCTGATGGTGAGTTTCAACTATGTTGCTTTACAGAATATATACCGGTTTACCGGTAGAGGAAAACGCTATTTTGTGGAATACGAAATATAAACACAGCTTTAAACCTGAAAATGATTATATAGAAAGCGTTAGATCTTCACACAACACGTTTGAACTTCCTGTATAGTACAAGTGGTGTAAAAGATGCTCTTATTTTCTAAATTCGTCATACATAACAGTTTTAAATTTTGTACACTATCTTGTTATGAAGGCGCGGATGTCACTGAAAGTGTGTGTGTCTCAAATCAAAGAACGTTTGATGAGCTGTCATCTACTTAAGATGTTTGGAACGTTGCACACTCAGTTTGAAACTGTTTTGCAAAGCAAATGTCACTGTCAACACAATCATTAATAGAATTGGCTATCATTTCTGTTAAGATATTTATCTCACAGTACATTTTTCAAGAACGTAAACTTGATCTTTATCTAAACTTGCTTTTAATCTCCAGAACCCCTGGTTACAATTAAATTATACAGAAGTGAGGAGTATCATGCCTAGTTGTGCATGGTCCATGTTTCGGGTCACTAGGTCAAGGTCACAGGGGCTCGACATAGTAAAATATTGTGTGCTCTTAATCGACAAAACCCCTGGTCAGAATTTAATTATACTTCACAGAAGGGGTGGGGGGAGTATTCATCATCTCCAGTGATAGTTCTAGTTTGTACTCAAAACATTCATAACTTTGAAATGTGCTATTAACATAAAAGCCGGTGCTGGCCAAGTTTGAAAAAATGAACATGTATAAGCTGTGAAATATATTATAATTGTATGTATCGTACCTGCAGTTGCGAGGAAAAATATAGATGTTTGCACATACTTCTGCGAGGGATTTATTTTATAACACTTTGCACAATATTGTCCAAATATCCATCTAGTTCGTCAAGATTTAACGCTATTTCATTTACAGGTGGCTTGAATTTAGAATTAAAAAGACGAAGGTAAGCGACAACTTTTCGGCTGCTGTGCTGCTCGTTATCTACGGGATTTGAACCTCTTTTAGTCCATTTACACACTTTGAGTTTGGCCCCACTTCTCCCCCGTCAAGAATGATTCCAGACTGTGCTGAAGTGTCAGCAAGATATACGGTAGTAAAAGCACATGCATTTCCTGACACAGAAAACTACGTCTGTCTATAACAGAAATCTATAGAAAAATCCTCAAGTTGGGTTTGAAATAAGCGAGCAAATATTTAGAAGCATGTATTAGAATCGCTTCAGCAACAGGCACATGAACTGCTGAGAAGTTCTGAAAGGTCATGAAAAATGCCGCTTGTGCACAATTATAATATTTCGTGCTGTTTAATTTACAATCAAAACCGCGTTTACAAGTTGTACAGTCTATTTTTACGAAGAAATTATGAATATATTGGCAGATTAAGTCCTTTCTTAAACTATTTTGTGGCATACAATATTGTCTTTTGTTACGATACCTATATTGTCTTGGCTGTCAGGCAATCAGGTAAGTGATTGGTATGCATCCTTATGGAACTTTTCAACACTGTTTTTACACACGATTAAAGTAAAATTATGCGCACTGTTTTTTTTTCAAGTAAAAATCCAGCTGAATATGGTGTGTATACAAAAGCGTAGAGGAAATAATAACTTTTAACCCCAAAACACCAAACTCTTCACTCTACTAGTATGAAATAATAACTTTCCAAATATTGATTTTCTTATTTGACTGGGAGAGTCAATTTAAGAAAAGAACAACTGCATGCAGGAGTTGCTTCCCTTCTACTGCCGAAATCTTTACCAACATCAACATGAACAGCAACCAAAAATTGCTTTTATAAATCTGTCACCAAAAATACACTTTGTGCAGTAAGATGCGCATAATATCACTTTAACTCACAGAGCTGACCTATTCCTCTGTTGCATAGACAGTTCTGACATATTAGCGTGTTTTATATCAATGGATATGTTAATAGTGGTGTATGAACTCGATTCCTTTCTTTCCGTTTTTGAAACTAGAAACAGACATTCTGGTCTTTTCGCTCGCCACGACTAAACAAACATGTACTTTAAAGAGAATTTCTGGTTCTGTTATGTGTGGGTAAATGTATACATACGTCTGTCTTTCGGTTCGTCAACCTAAACTTTTGCCGAAAACTATCGTAGGATTTTAATCAGAGCCCCAGAATCTCTATCACGAGGAGTAAGTTTTCACGGAGTTATATTTTGAGGGATTTTTGTTTCTACTCAATATTTTACATCGGTTATAGACGCTAGAGTATATCAGTAAAACAAATAGCTTTTTGGGGATAATAGTACTAGAAGGTAATAAAAGACGGCCGAGTAAATAATGTACAGTACGAAAGATTTCATCAAAGAGATACAATCTATGACTGTATAAATGATCATTAGATCTTAAAACTTGCTGCAGATATAGCTAAAAAAAATTATGACTGTGGCCAACGTTTTTTTTTTCAAAAAAAACTTTAGTCAGATTGCGTGTGGACCTGTGCCAGAACACCAAGTGTACTGACATAATTTCAGCCATTTGCGTAACAAGAACACATTTAGTCGAATACAATACAGCTATCTACGGATTTTTGTGGTGTAGTTGTATGATGTGTTTATTTTAAACTGTCGTTATGTTTGTGCTAAATGTTTTCAGTTTGTTTTTGAAAAAAAAAAACTATTCGGAAAATATTATCTGAAACCTTAAAGGGTTCGAAACCAATTACCTTCGTGTTACGCTACCGGCAAATCGGCAAATCGTCACGTCTGTTCAACAATACATGCATGACATTCATTTAATAAGGATAACTAAGCATATAAATCACATGCCAATTTAAGCGAGTTTCCGGTTCTAGATTCAAGGTAGTGTATGGTTTTATTGACCTCTCACAGGTGACCATTTTAAAACAGTAATCTTTGTCATTCATACATATAGACTTGAGGTATAACAAAAACATTTTGTTAAAATTGGTAATTTTACGATGTGACCGCTATTGTCCCTCGAAACTCATACTCACGTAGTTAATAGTAACTTATACGAGGTTACATTCGTTTTTCTATATAATTAAACAAGCACAAACATATACATATACATGTACACGAATCTAACATCTTATACGCATCCTTTTTAGCTCACCTGAGCACTTGTGATTATGGTCTGTTATTTTGATCTCGCATCGTCCGGCGTCCGTCGTCCGTTTGAATCTTCTTGCGAAAAATTACTGGCCCAATTTCAACCATACTTCACATGAATGTTCCTAAGTGACCCTCGTCAAAGATTTTTAAATGAGGTAGTTCCAATGAAAACTCTGGATGCTATGACAACAACTATGAAAGTCTTCTTTTAAAAAACTGGAAGGTTAAGAGCTAAGATATTTGGCATATAGCATTGACTAATGGGACTCTACCAAAATTGTAAGAAACATGCACCAGGGTCAAAATTGACCCCGTCTAGGGGTCAATTGATTTTACAAAGATTCTATAGGAAATGACATCTCTGAAACACAAGGCCCAGAGCTTAGATATTGTAGCATTGCCTAGTAGACCTCTATCAAGATTGTTCAAATCATGATCCCCGGGTCGAAACTGATCCTGCCCGAAGGTCACTTGGTATAGGAAAAACTTTAAAAATATTATTCTGGTTTTATATTCTTCTGCAAAACCACAAGGCCTATAGCTTAGATATATAATCACTTAATAGTCACTTAATCTTTACATAGGCTTATATAGTAAAGACCTCCTCTCCAAAATCCACATAATCTAGAGCTTAGGTATTTGATGTGTAGCTTTGTCTAGTGGGCTTCGACTAGGATTGTTCAAATCACGCCCTTGTGGTCAAAATTTCTTAAATACTTACATGGGAAAATTAAAAAAAAATATAGGCCTAGAGCTTAGAATTTCAGCATGTATCATAGTGCACCTCTACCAATGATGTTCAGATCACAAGCCCCGGGTAAAGATTTACACCGCCCGAGGGGTAACTTTATTTTACAAAGGCTTAGAGAAGTAGGTCCAATGAGAAGTCTAGTTGCTATGGCAAGAAATGTGAAACTCTTTGAAAATCTTTTTTGTCAAAAAAGACCAGGGTTTAGATATTTGGCATGTAGTATTGTCTAGTGGACTACAAATCCTGACCCCCAGGTTTTACAAAGTCTTTGATAGGTTTAAAAAAGCCTCTTTGAAACCACAAGGCAAAGAGCTAAGATATTTAGCATGTATCAATGCCTAGTAGACCTCTACCTAGATTGTTCAAATCATGACCCCGGATAAAAATTGACCCCACCCGAAGTGTCAGTTAATTTTACAAAGGCTTAAATAGAAAGACACTTTAAAGGGACATACCCTATATCTGATATCAAATAAATAACCTCCAAAACATAAATAATAGAATCTTTGGAAGTATTATATATGGAACATTTGTCTAAATGGCAAGTGCCATTGTGCAACTGATTTGTGCCTACTTATAATTGACCACTGCATCGTGTATGCGTACAACTTTTAGTTGCCTTCCATTCATCGCTTAATGATTATTGCCTACGTTAGACAAATACAGTAATCATTTCGCCAGTTTTAAGCATAGAACATATAAAAAAGAAACATGTAATGTCAGATGGACAAATACACAAGAAACAATGCAAGATGGGATGTCATAAGGCTCAATGTAATTTTTGCATCAAAACTGTTCCATAATTATAACTTAACCTAAATGTTTCAGCTATGCATGATAAAATTAGCGGATTAAAGGGTCACTCCCTACATCTAGCAGATTATATTCCCGAAACATAGATCATGTTTTCAATGAACCACGGTGGGGAATCACATGATCAAAATAATCTCTAAACAAAGGTACATCTATGAAAAATGTTAAGACAATTATGAGAGCCGTTAAGCTGTGAATTAAAAATATAGCTTATCTTATGACAAGATAAATTTTTTTTAGAACTACACATGTCTCAATCACAGTCACCTTCTGATTGTGCTGAACACTTCAAAAATAAATTATGTCAGTTTCTTGAAGTGTTCAGCACAATCGGAAGGTGACTATGATTGAGACCTGTGTAGTTCTAGAATACTTTTATGTTGCCATAAGAGACTACATTTTACATTTACAGCTAAACGGCTTTCATTATTTTCTGACATTTTTCAGAGATCTACTTTTGTTTGGAGATTATTCTGATCACGTGATTCCCCACCGTGTGAACGTAAAATAATAAATAAATAAGATTTCAAAAAAGAACCATATTTCATTATTCGTAGTCACGGAGGCCCCTAGGATTTATCCTCAGGTGAAACTACCAAACTACCTTGGTACCAGACGCTAGGTCTTTTACGAATAGACCCTCTGGTTCTTTTACGTGCCCTTTATATATTACCGATACACGCGAGACTACCTCTTGGTTTCTAACCAGTTCATCTCTAGACGGTTTTGATACACTGAAAAACTTTTTCTGAAATGTCCAGTGCTCCTGCCGGGAATCGAACCGGGAACCTCCGGATTGGTAGTCCAGAGCTTGAGCCACTCGACTAGCAGACTAAATGTACTTCATTTATAGTCAATGGCAGTATGTTATACAGATAATCATAGGTATTCGGTACCCTTTCCTCCAACATCTATGAATTATGTCAGCTTTTTGTATGTACAATAAAGAGTGTATAACGATGATAAAAAAACAATAATAATCTGTTCTTATGCTATAGAAAGGGTAAAATACTTTTAAGTATTGACTTGCGGTTTAATCTAAATACTATGTAAAAAGTCTTGACTTCTGCTGAAAAGTATGGTTATAATAGGTTGAACCCAAAAGTAGAACTTCAGACTGTTTTTCCGGCAGTCAATTTTCTGAGCTATTCGTCTACATCTTAAACATAGATGAGTATATAATTATGTGCTTTCAATAGAATGTCATGGAAAGCTGCTAACAGTGTGGGGATAATGCATTGAGAAAAGAACAGGAGATATTTATTCAATGACTTTTCCTGCTAAACCAGCAAAAACAGTTGTTAAGGAAAATAAAACGTGTTTCGTCTTTGTTCTATTAAAGTAAATTGTTCATAGCTACCGAAGAAGTTTAAGTCACGTTTCTTACTTCTAGAATGATTATACAAACACATGTTTAGGACAGAGTTTATATGTCAGTATATACAAAGGTCTTTTTATCATATTATACATATGTGGATAAGTAAAGTTATATGCTTGTATGTTAAATATCCCATTGCTTCTTCCTGGAAGAGATTAGTAGATTTTAGTCTTAGAGATGTTGTCAAAATGGATACTTCTCTTAATGCTTCTTCCCCGCCGGATTGCCTTTGGTATGTATTGTTAATATATTAACTACAGCTACAAAGATTTGGCCTGTAACACATACCAATTAGACTTTTTGGAATACGGATATTTTCACAGAATCACATACTAAGTAATTAGAAATATCAGAAATCATCAAAAGTTTGCTAAAGAAAAGAAACAATTGCTGTATTTTATCTTGATATCAAAATTTATCAATGATAAGAACTTAAGAAGTAATGTTGTCTACTTTCAGTTACAGATCCAAATTGCGTTAGTGCATGTGAATGTTGTATTGATCGACAATGTGGACAAGGAGGCTTCTTTTCTAACGAATGTACCAAAGGATGCATAGACGGTCACTGGGGTGCTAGGTGTTATGTATTATGTAACAACAATTGTAAGACTTGTATTGACAGCGATGAATGTCAGAAATGTTATGAACATTTTTTTCTCGATGAAAGTAAGCACTGCCTCCAGTGTCCATCGAACTGCAACTCTTGCAGCTCAACCACAAGTTGTGTTTCTTGTAAGGACGGCTTTGAAAATAGAGAAAGTTCGAAGACATGTGAATATAATGTTTGTCCAATTAATTGCATTTGCAATACAACAAATTGTATAGCATGTAAAAGTGGGTATTACGACACAGGCAATGAATGTAGTAACACATGTCCACATCACTGCATCACGTGTTCATCGTCAACAGAATGCAGCGAATGTAAGGACGGGTATTATAATGGAAACAAAGTTGTCAACGGCAATAGCGTATTGTTAAATGACTGTACGTATAAATGCAGAGATTCTTGTGTCCGTTGCTCGTCATACGATCAATGTCTTCAATGTTCAGCTGGAAAATACGGACATACTTGTCAAAAAGACTGTTCAGTTGGCTGCAAAGACAAAACGTGCTTAATTGATACAGGGGCATGTAAGTGTTCTCCTAATTTCGATGGTGATATATGTAATATGTGTGTTCTTGGTAAATACGGTGGTCTGTGTGACAAGACGTGCTCGGAACACTGCAAAAATAAATTATGTGATAGGTCGTCGGGGAACTGTAATGCGGGTTGTGTAATTGTTAGATAATTTTACTAACATGAAATGTGATGCATGTATTTATGGAAAGTACGGCGCATCCTGCAAGGAGACATGCCCTTTCAACTGCAAGAATGATGTTTGTGAAAGAAAAAGCGGAAACTGTTCTGAGGGATGTGTAGGAAATTTCGGAGGCATGCGATGTACTGAGTGTGTAATTGGGAAATACGGAGGCGTTTGTGATTCAGACTGCCCGGAGAAGTGTTTGAATGGCTTATGTCTTAAACAATCCGGCATTTGCCACCAATGCATTGGGAACTTTGAAGGAGAAAAGTGTAATCACTGTAAGCCTGGTTTGTACGGGTCTGAGTGCAATCAGATTTGCTCCCGTAATTGTGTGCACGGTACTTGTAATAAAAGGGATGGTAAATGTATAGCTGGATGTAAGAACAATTTTTCAGGGGATAAATGCTGTGTAGAAAGCAACTACTGTTTGAAATGCCAATCTAACACAAAATGTTCGAAATGTACAGCTGGCTATTTTGGTCAAGGGTGTGGCAAGAGTTGCCCATCGAACTGCAAAGAAACATGCGAATTCGCCAATGGTGTGTGTGACGAATGTGAAAAAGACTTTCATGGTTTATTTTGCAATCTTACATGCTCAGATTATTGCAGTGTATCTCAAGATATCGATAGAAGTATCTGTGCGTCCGTAAATGGTAAATGTTTATTTGGGTGTGTAGACGGTTACTTCGGTCCTACATGTAATGTAGCATGTAGCAGCTTATGTATTGATAATATGTGTATGCGTCAAAGGATGTAAATGCCCAAATGACGATCCTGTATGCTCCTTAAGTTTAGGTGAGTATGATTTTGGCGCTTAATACTTATGTATGTTAAGCTGCCAAGCAGGTGAAAATGACCATTGAAATGAACAAAATGGTGTCTCGAGCATTCAATTTGTGACATGTAACTATTCTGTATAATTTCTTTCCAACCTAAGGTTTGTTTTAGTTCGATCATGTATCTGCTATGTAACAAAATACCCGCCGGATTAAGTCGACAAATCGCTTAGAACCTATATCGTTAAACCACACATCTTTGTAGGCATACTTCGTATTAAATGCTTATCTAATGTATATATCCTAGCAACAGAGACAAATGTGTAGATCTACATGCAACATGTACAGAATTTTCTTTTTCTGCCATTGAATGCTTATTAATATGAAATAGTTATGATTTAAGAACAAAAATTATACTCTGTTTGAATAAATTGACTATAGCCCCAGGATCACTTTGAATTTACTGATACAGTAAAATTAATCATTACTGTCAGATAGGATTATGATAGAGCCATATTTACTCCAAACAATGTTGACATACACATTTCTTTCGTATTAAAGTTATTTCTTCAGAAACCTTTCTTATTTTTTGCGATATGAGTGGAAAAAATACTGCTCTATATTTCAAACACGTACTTATGAATTTAAAAAGCAAATGTACAAATGTTTATTCCCGCGGTAAGACATCTTTATTTTGTAAAATAAGAGTTACATGTAATTGTACTTCCGGGACTCGAGTTATTTTATTTTTTGTCTGAAGTGAAAAGTATTGTCAAAAAGACTGAATAAAGTTTTGTAATTCGATTTGAAAATGGTGAACATCTGTTGTCCTTTATTATGTTTTAAAATATTGTTTAGCATCATACCATACTAATTTTAACTTGAATTTTCCATAGACACGCACCAAGCTATGACAGGCCAGGTCCCCGTTACTACAACTGCAACACTTGGATCCATGTTATCCCTTTCACTGATATTTAACATTCTTGTGGTTATTTTATTTGTTCTAAAGAAGATCAAAATTTCTCGAAGGTACGATTGTTTTATAACTGCATTTTCAAGAACATAGTTCGTCATCTTTTATCTGAGTTAATGTTTTCCGACTCAAATATTTGTTCTGAAGCAGATCACAATTTCTCGAAAGTTTCATTGTTTTACATTTTACACTTTACGTTTTCCAACTTAAATATTTCAGCGTTAAGGACATTTGCACATGCGATGCAACGAAGATCAGATTTCAGTATTAAAGAAGGAAATGTCTGTTCTTTTTGTCAAATATATTTATCATGTTCCAAACTTCCGGGATTCGACCGTTAACTCCTAAATACTTGCAACAAATTCAGTAATAAAATTCGCGAAAAAAGTAAACGTGAATAATTAAAGTTCATCCATAGAATGCAATTACATGAATGATTTCAACATTGATTTATCGCTTATACATGTACATCTTATTATTTTAAGGAGATTCAATAGAACGCACAAGGAACGGACATATGAAAACCAACTCGTGGCAACAGGAATACAGCTCTCTGAAACAAGAAGAGAAGATTATATTTTAAAATTGATCAATTATTTTTCAATTAGTATTGTTTTGTTAATGAATTCAGTATAGAATTAGTCCTAGTACATGTAAAAATAAACTAACTAAAAAGAATATGATTCAAGTTCAAAATTTGTGTATTAGTTATTTATATCGTCACGCTAAATGTTTATACGTAAACGTTTTGTGACCTTGCAATAAGCTTCCAGTAAGCAGATAATAATTATAAAATATGCTCATTAATGTGTGTATAAATGACAATGTAGTTAAATCAAGGCCTTATTTGTGCTGTAGAGGCCCCATTGCCATCCAAAATATAAATACTAGTTATTCTGAACGTTCCTTTTTAAATGTTAGTAAAGTTGCATTCATTTTAATACGTACCGGTATATAATACAAATTATCGTTTAAAGTGGTAATTTTGCGCTCAGAAAGAATAATGAGCAAGTTTATCTTTTCTGTGAATTTCTTTAGAATATGTGCATTACTGACAGTACAATAAACTTGATCAAAATTTTCTTTTCTGTCCGTTATGTGGGCTATACACATTATACATTATTTTATCTTGTTCATTCCATATGCTAACGCAAAAAATATTAACAGAAAGATTATGATCGTCTTTTTTCTAAACGATGTTCTTCGTGAGAGATGATGTTTGGATTTCCTTTTTATAGCTGGTGTTTCTTTATATCGGGAAGGACACTATTGGTATCAGGGATGTCACATACTTAACGTGATATGGCGAGGGTATGTAATAAAAGGAATACTGTACAGTCGGTTGATCTGTGGATGGCTGTTAGGCAGTTACACGTTACAAGCTCCTACTCTCTTGTGATGCCAACTACAAAGCTAACTCGAAAAATACGACCTTTACAAAATGTACGATCTATCAACTGTTTCAATATTCCATTTGCATCATTGGTAATTTATTATTGTTTTCAATCTGATTGCAGTGGAAATTATTCCAGAGACGAGACAGCAGTCTGAATGTACAACTGTAGAAGAGGGTGAGAAACATTTTATCCGATTAAGCTATTTAATGTTTTAATTATACAATGTGACTGTTTCATTTTTCGTAACAGTAATATATAATTCGTTCGCACAAAGGATGCCGAACAAGAGTCAATTAGCCCTTTGGTTTAGAAGAGATGTGGCTGATTGTTTCGGACAACACTAACCTGTCAGCGAGTAGATCTATTGCCAGTTACATCGACCTTATTTTATTTCTTTTGTTTACAGAGATAGAGTCAACAAATGCTGTAGTTTCAACACATCATGTATACGAGGGCATACGCAAAATGAATGGTACTTTTACTATAAAAAGAAATTATATCTCCAAATTGCTTAAATCATTTAGAACATGTGTTTAGGTCAGACTTGCTGTTGGTCAGGAGAATGATCATAATAAAGTCATGTAATTTTAGAAGCGGACGTTGTAAAGTCTACAAAATAAATGTAATAGACAAACCACATACCATGGCAAAACAAGTACCAGTGTAAGAGAAAATATTTACAGTCTGAAAACTATTAGTTCTAGATGTAAGTTGCAGTGTCTCCTTTAATAATTCTATGTGTGGTGACATATACGTGTATGTGTAATAAGCTGCAATTAAAAGGTTATCTCCAAAGAGAATTACAAGTTGTCCGATTTCACGTATTTCCTATCCTTTGCTCAACTCAAAAGAACTAATCATTCATAATGAAATATGTAAAACGGTGAATACCGATAAAGAAGTTATGGATAAAATGACAGTTACGTTTTGCTATTGTTGATCTTTGATCAGTTGTTTGTTTTTGTATATATTTACATTTTAATCGATAAATTTGCAACCGTAATTCTTAACAGGTACATTTTTTAAGTCCTGCGTTTGAGATTCCAATCCACTCTTCCCTTGCCCTTTGTGGTTAGTAACACATGGTCACAGTACTATAAATCACCGTCTTTCCCTTTCTTCCAAATGTTAAAATGATTTCAATCAGTGATATTTAATGTTTTTATTTGATCGCCAAAATCACTGACTACAGATGACTTTAATATAAATAACATGTTTGCGATTAAGATTTTGTTATAACTGCTTAAACAAAAGTGAACAAGGATTTTCTGATATGCACATTTTTTCAACTATATGTGTTAACCACGTGGATATGGTTTTCTAACATTTGGAAAAACTTCCCTATTGTATGTCATTTTTTCTTAATTGTACAGAAGTGTGCTCGTAAGTATGCATAATAAACTGATCGTGCACGATAAAAGTAACAGAGACTTTGAGGAAAAGTGAATTATATTTTGATGCGGTGGTAAAGAAAACAGAAAAAGCCATATTTAGTACATTCTAAGCATTGCACAGTTATCTTTTTTACTTTTGTTTGCCTAACTTTTCAAAGAAACATATCCATTTTTGTTTTTTGGTGATTTGAAATCGATTTTTATTTACTTCATATATACCTAAGTTATCATTTTACCTCACTCATTTGTAAACATAGAAATACTCGTATATAGGCATATTTCAATGGTGTTTTGTTTTGGAGTGCAATTTCACAATTTCTGAGGTTTGATACACACTGTAAATTGCATGTTATGCATCTTTTAGACAAAATATTGTTGTAGAAATAACACAATTTCTGTAAAAATAGTAAATAAGATGTTTTGTTATACATAGGACTTTTGCCATCTTTAATAAGGTACACGTTCGTATCATTTATTTTTTCTCATTTTATTTGTCAAAATCACTGCCTACAGATGACTGTAATATAAATCACATTTCTGTGATTATGATTTTGTTGTAACTGCTTAAACAAAAGTCATGGATTTTCTGGTATGTACATTTTTTCAACCATATGTGTCAACTGCGTGGACATGGTTTTCTAACATTTATTGTATGTCATTTTTTGTTAATTGTACATACGTACTCGCATGTATACAAAGAATATGATCGTGTACGATAGAAGTCAGGGAAACTTTGAGGAAAAGTGAATTGTATTTTGATGCGGTGGTAAAAATACCCCAAGAAAAGCCATAATTAGTACATTCTAATCATTGCACAGTTGTCTTTTTTACTTTTGTTTGCCAAACTTTGCAAAACATGCATATCCATTTTTTTTGTGATTGAAATAGTTTTTAATTTAGTTCATATATACCTAATTTATTATTTGTAAATATAGGAATACTTGTATATAGGTATATTTCAATGGGTTTTTCTTTTTGAGTGCAATTTCACAATTTTGTACAGAAAAAATTTCGACAAAATTCCGAGGTTTGATGCATGTTTTACATCTTCGAGAAAAATATTGTTGTAGAAATAAAACACAATTTCTGTAAAAATAGTATATCAGATGCTTTGTTATACAGAGGACTTTTGCCATCTTAAATATGGTACACGTTCGAATCATTTATTTTCTCTGTTTTCTGTTTGTGGATGATTTATGTCAAACTAACATTTTCGCTTTATTTCATGAAATAGCCAAAACGTTATATGATTTAGCGACACTTTATTCCATTGCGCTATATAGAAAACAAAACAACGCATTTTTAAATAAAATGTTAACTGATTTCATTTTGTAAAATGTTCACTACTGGTATGCTAATGCACTACTGGCATGCACATGGCTTTTAGGATCATTCAATGTCCGTCATCCGTCCTTCCGTACACAACCTGCAGACATTAGGATGATAGGGTTTGAGTGAAACTTAGCATTATGAAGTTGCCTAAGTTTATACCGTCATTAAGGGGATAACATAGTATTGTCGAGTTCCACTAACGAACACATACTTATATACAAGACGTAGGGCGACCCTGATTATCAAATCACCAAAGTTTACTGACTATATAACAGGTATCTAAAATTGCTATATAATCAAAGTATTCATGAAATGTAAACTTTCGTAATAATCTTTCTTCATCTGACAAAGTATTTACAATGTTTTACTTTGATACGTGAACAAAATTGTAACTTGATCCATTATATTTCTATCTAAGTATACAGTAAAGGGAGGTACAAACTACCGTCAGCTGAACCTTACTAAATGTAGATAAAAATGGTAAAACCAGGCTCAAAGTTTAGGCCACTGCAACGTTTATGTTTACAACAGTTATTTTTCTTGAACGTGAAAGTATTCATATCCAGTGAGAGTTATGGTTGATCTCGTAACCATTTAGTTAAGTTGATATAGAATTATGTTAACATGAATTTCTAAAACTAGTTTTATGAAATGTAACATAAATGTTAAGCACCTTACAATCTGCGGTGAGAACAACTTGTATTAAACTTGTACTTTATAGTTTATACACATTTATTTATTCTCGATGGCGAAACAAGTTCTTGCAACTGAGATTAATCAATCTTGAGACTCATTCCAGATGAGGCAAAGTGAAAATATATGTGTCTTGTCCAAGGACACAACCGCCGTGGCACTAGTGGGGATGGAACCAGAGACCCTGCGCAAGCACTGCGCCACTGCGACTGAACAATTATAAGTGTGCTTTGGCTTACACTTTTTAATGGTTGAAGCTAGTTTTACTTCTAGCGCAATGCTGTTCACTAAAGACATGTTAAAAGTGACAAATACCTCAAAAGTCTTTTGCTTATTAGGAGCTATAAACTTCCAAGCTAGGAACATTTGTGTTGTGAAGAATTGCACATTTGTATATGTAATGCAGTTGAAAGGAATAACAAATGAAATTCTAGCTTGGCCAGTTTTGTTTCTAAAACCTAATTACCTATATAATATGCTAAACATTATAAACAGTACTAAACAGGGCCCGCACTGGCCCATTTGGTCTTTTAGCCATTGTTTTCACATAGCGTAACACGCAAAACACATTCTGTAGTTAGAAAGTGTAACCAATTAATTTCTTTTTAGGCCAATTTTACAATTTTGTAGCAACGTTTGGCATTGGCTCTGATAGAATTTGGTTTTATGTTAGCCGAGGATAAGTGCCATTAGGATCCCACTCAAAAATGGATTGGCTAGGGCACATAATTTATATGTACCGCAACTTACTGTTCATTTCGAATAACTTAATTGATTGTTTGTTCTATCATTTTTCAAATAGAGTCAGACCGATGTATAGAGAATATTAGGCTACTGTCTTTTGATAACATGTGATATCAGGTGAGGTAGATGCGGTCGGAAAAGGCGAGGC
>JAUMHA010171606.1:0-16569 GCA_032359765.1 Saxidomus gigantea
CCCTTGTATTATTGGCAATTGATATACAGGTGAGCGATATAGGGTCATCTTGGCCCTCTTGTTATATATGATGTTGTAATAATCACTCGCAAATAAATATGTTTAAACCAATGTTCAGGAAACTGTTTCAATCTTTAGGGACCGAGATAGACAACAGCGTCACCAGAGGGAGCGGCAGTCTGACATACCTCCGCAGTATAGCACACCACCTAGGTATCCTTCCACTGGGCAAGTTAACGTTGGCTCTGGGTAATTCCTTTGTTATTTTTAGCTCACCTGAACACAAAATGCTATTGTGATCGCCTGATGTCCGTCGTCTGTCTTCTGTCATCTGCTCACACTTGCTGTGTGAACACTACAGAGACCACATTTTGTTAATGTGTTTGTGTTGATGCACTGAGGTTCAAAACTATGTAATAATCACAGAATTAAAAACTAGGTCACAAGGCCAAATCAGCGTGAAAACTAGCAGCACATTTCCAAGTCAAGAATAAAGTTGGTCAAAAGGCATGATTGTGTCATAGGTCATGTGGGGTCAAAAACTATGTCATCATTGAAAAGCCTTGTGAACACTCTTAAAAGGGCACTCCCTACATCTAGCAGATTATATTCTGGAAACATAGATAATGTGTTCAGTGAACGTAAAATGATAAATAAATAGGATTTTAAAGAACAAAATGCTTCCGTTTACTACAATTAATCAATAAAGAGGCATTCTGTAATAAATCGCATCCACCCATTAATTGTACAACAACAACTCAACATAGGTTATTGAATGGTTTACGGTACTGCAGCATATTTTAAACCGCTGATTTTATCGATAATGACAGGGAATGCATAGCTGAAGTTATAATAATTCCGAAGATTCTATTATTTTATGTTTTGGAGGCTATTTAGTTTGACATCAGTTATAGGGTCCCTATAAGGCTGGATTTTGTTCCCAGTCAATAAAAAAACAAGGTTGAGTTTGAAACTAGATCATGTGGGGTCAAAAACTAGGTTAACAGGTTAAGTAATAGAAAAACCTTTTGAAAACTTTAGAGATCTACTTTGTTCCCAATCGGAAGAATAATAGTCATTGTGAACACTATATTGAGATCTTTTTAGTCTTTTTTAATTGCATGACTAGGCCAAAAGTCGACTTTGCCCATAAGTCGAGGTAAGAAAGCTGGTATTTTATATGCACCCACTGATAAGTTGGTAGGTCTAGTCTGTGTTGCTAGTCTGTGTTGCAGATGTTCTAAAGCGAGGGTTAAAGGGCTGTCTTTGCCCTCTTGTCTGCTTAGTGCTTCACATTCATGTTTGAAATTATTAAAATGAAGGAATAAACCACATCAGCCATATTTGTTTACTGTGGCAGGGGTCATAATGGGACACCAGAGGGCTGAAATATTCACACAACTTGAGAAGAACATTTTAAATTTGTACATGCCTCAAAGCAAGAATTTTATTTGCAGTGTTGAAGAACATGTTTTTATATTGCAGAGTTGAATATGCAGAATTGAATCACGCATTAACAGCTGCAGATGGGGCGTCACCATAAATAGGAAGATCCGTCCATCCTTAGACATAGGAAATGACACAAAATGGACACTCAGTTCACATTGTGTTAAATGTGCAATATTTGAAAGGCTTGAGTTTTGTATTAGTTTGCAGACGACAATTTGTACTTCTACTGTCATGAAGAGCAGTATAGTGTCTTAGAATGGGGTCATAGCAGTGTCTGCCTTCTGTAGTGTGTAAGATTGGTGGTGTTATATACCTGGTACCCTGAAGGGATCATGTGCAATCCCCTAGCTCTTTCTTGCTGACCCATACCTTTTTTGTGTGCTAGGCCTACACACAAGATTTTATTCCTGCAGTGCCAAATTATCAGTCATAAGTTTACATTACAACAGCTGATGTACCAATGGATATTTATGTTTTTACCTTTTTTTAGCTCACCTGAGCACAAGTGCTCTAGGTGAGCTGTTGTTATCACTTGATGTCTGTCAGTCTGTCATCTGTCTGTATGCAATGGATGCTACATTTCTTGATGAAATCAAGGTCAAGTTCCAATATGGGTTATCTCGGGTCGAAATCTAGGTCACAATGTCAATTAATAGGTAAATCTTGTGAATGCAGTAGAGGCTGCATTTTTCCTTCGATTTTTGTGTAACTTTGTCAGAATCAGTGTCTCGATTAATTCTAGGTCGAGTTCCAATATGTGTCATCTTTGGCAAAAATTCAGGTCACCAGATCAAATCATGGCAGAATGAGTGTCTTGATAAAATCTAGGTCATCTTTGAAAATGGGTCATTTTGGTTTAAAAACTAGGTTTCCATGTCAGATCATAGAAAAACCTTGAGGATGCAATAGAGGCTTCTTTTTTCATTGGATCTTTGTGAAACTTTATCAAAATGAGTGTCCTGATGAAATTAAGATCAAATTCAATTTGGGACATATCAAGTCAAAATCTCTTTCACCAGGTAAAATCATTGCCAAACTTTGTGTATGCAATAGATTGCATTTTTAGCTATACTGGCCAAAGCCAAGCAGAGCTTATGCCATGGTTGTTTGTCCGTCTTCCGTCCATCAACTCTGTAAACTTTTGCTTAATATAGACACTCTACATGTCACAATTTTCATTTGACTTTAATGAAAATTGCTGATAAGAATTCCTGCAATCTGTAGATGGTTCCTATTGTTTTTAGGGTCAGATGGTCTAAGGTCATGGTCACATTGACCTCTGATAGCTTTCCTCTACAGTTTCCAATTTTCATTCAACTTTCATCAGACTTGATGAGAAGGTTCCCTGCAACATGTAGATGATCCCGATTGTTTTGGGTCAGTAGGTCAAGGTCACATTGACCTCATAGATTTTCCTTGGTAATACTCTACAGGTTACAATTTTCCTTCAACTTTCATCAAACTTGCTCAGAATGTTTCCTGCAACCTGTAGATTATTTTGGGTCAAAGGACAAAATATTTTCCGCTCAGTATCTTGAGATCTATATAACTCATGGTCTTCAAACTTCATAAGATGATCGGTATTATTGAGTTAAGGATCCCTACTGTTTTTGGGGTCAAAGGTCAAGCTTACAGTGACCGGAACATTTAGATTCTTTTCCACATTCTTTAAACTTCATAGGATGATTGGTCTTACTGAGCAAACAATCCTTAATGTTTTTCATCTCAGTTGGTCCAAGGTCAAGGTCACAGTGACCTCCATTAGCTTTTCCTTGATAATGCTTTACAGGTCACAATTTTCATTTGACTTTCATGAAACTTTATCAGATTGCATGTAACCTGTAGATGATCCCTATTGTTTTTGGGGTCAATGGATCAAGGTCACAGTGACCTCTGTTAGCTTTTCCTTGATAGCATTGCAAAAAAGTTACACAAAACTTTCTCAGAACATTGATTCAGAAAAGATGGTCCCTGGATGGGTGAGTGGGTCAAATGTCACATGGACTTCCGTTGGCCATTCCTTGATAACATTCTACAGGTCATAATTTTCCTTTGACTTTCAGGACAATTGCTCAGAAGGTTGCATGCAACTTGTAGATGATCCCTAATGTTTCTAGGGTTGGTGGGTCTAATGTCAAGGTCACAGTGACCCAGACAAAATCATTTCCACTCAATATTTTGAGATGTCTTAAAACTTCATAGGATGATTGGTGTTAATGAGTAGATGACCCCTAATGTTTTCGGGGTCAGTAGGTCGTCACAGTGACCTGTTAGCTTTTCCTCGATAACATTCCAAAAGATGTTTCTCAAAACTTACTCGGAACAGTCCAGTAGACCAATGCTGGCCCTGTTGGGCTTCTTGTTAGAGCTGTACTGTACATGTAATTTGTTTTCTATGATGTTGTTGATCTTGTATTATAGTTAATGGTAACCAGATGAGTGATATAGGGCCAGCATGGCCCACGTGTTTTTAGAACTGAAGTGTTCTGTTCTTTTACTTTTTTTGCGAAGCTGTTGCCGACCATGTGTAATAGCCAATTGAGGCAAGGAGAGCAATAAAGGGTCATCATGGCCCTCTTGTTAAAGTTCCCTTTGACCACTGACCAAGAAATTAACGGAGATCTTTCAGTGCTCATGACCAATTAGTCTACCAAGTTACAGGATTCTAGGACCAGCTGTTACTGTTATCGATCAGAAACCATTAGTAATAGACAGACAGACAGATAGCTATCTATGTATCCATGGCAAAAACAGTGCATCCTCCCCATTTGTCGGGAGACATAATAAATCATATCCAAGCAAATTTGGTAAAGCGTTTGAAATGGTTTGCTCTGGTGGAGTGGAGGGATAATACAGGTGTCTCTGTATCGCAGCTTTTGCAACACTGACAAAAAAGAAGACAACACAGGCTTACTACAATACCCACATTTAATGATAACAATTTCATCTGATGACAATGCTTGAGCAATTCTACAAACTAAAAGAATGAATGAATGTAACAATCACGGTGTTTTAGAAACTGTGAATAATAAATATATATAATATATATATATATATATATATATGAATGTATGTTAATTGTATATACCTGTTGATACAGCACATATTAAAATAACATTGTCATAATATATTTCAAAATTTGTTAAATGAAACCGGTTTCACTATGTGATTACAAAATTGCTCACCGAGAAAAAAGTGACATACAGTAAACTCTGTATATAACGAACTCCTTGTGACCATTTAAATGTGTTCCTTATATCCATCCGGAGTATGTTGTATCAATATAGCATTTTCGTATTATATAAAGAGGAAAAAAAAAAATCTGGCCTGGAAAATTTGTTTCTTTTATCTGAAAGTTCGCTGTATCTTGAGTTGTTATAAACGGCGTTTACTGTACACAGCAGATGTTTGCACCTGCTGTACATAATGAATTAAAAAAAATCTGAAATAATGCATTGGGAGTCAGTCCCATAGTAGATTTTATGGTACAACATATATCTAGTTCAGCTAGAACTTGTGTTACAAAACTGAAAGAAAATATTCTGTATCCCTTATTACACTGATTCATGGAATGAGAGAACAAGGAACAGTTTTGTATAAAATCTGAGTTACCATATGTATCTAACCTTTCAGAATTGCCCCTAAAATCTGTAATTCATGTGTTCAAGGAAATTCACTTTATACAAAAGAATATAAAGAGTGTATACATGTACTGCAAGATGTAGCATAATGCTAGCGAGTATACTGCAAGACGGAGCAAAGTGCCGACAGTTTGCTAAAGATACGTATGCTGTAACATAGCAAATTAAAAAGAGTAAATGGTAGGAAGGCAAAAAATAAAACGCTCCTTAATAAAGTGGGTCGGCAAGTTTTGAGAATTCGAACCGAAATTTCTTTCTTCAATAAATGAACTAAAGAAACATGATTAGCTCTTTTCTTATTCCAAGATTTCTCAACAAGAAATGGAGTGCCTATTTTCAGAACAAAATTTGCAGTATTCATGTACCTGTTTGTTGTTCAGTTTGCATCAGGAAAGACGGTACTGTAAGATTTGACTTTGTTTTTCTCGTAAACTTCGATTTCCTTAAATGTAAATTATTTCTATCAACACATTATCTGTGCTTAATTCACAGACTGTTTCAATATAAGGGGTACTGTCTGAAGCAATCCAAATGAAGTTCTTCACAGTATTAATGTTTCGATGTAAACCAAAATGTACCACGCCTACCTTCAGAATTTTATGAAGCTTACAATCTGTTAATATATTTCCAGATTTACGCCTTTACTCCTGTTGTATTTTATATCGAGGACATGTGAAGCTGCAATAAGAGGAGTATGACGTCTATAGCGCTCGCTGCATGCTATCCAATTATATCTATTTTTGTAGCTATCCGTTTACCATTGTACTGAATTTAGAATAACTCGTTTATTTTACTTGAAACTTTATACTGTAAACTTGGTAATATTTTGCAATGATTTAATTTTCCAAAATTTCCCATTTAGCCAATTTAAAAATCTTGTTAAAGATTCATTCCACAATAGTTTTAATATTGGAGAATTCTCTTTTCGTGAATTTAAAATTTGTGAATAAGTCCGTCTGCTGACAAATCGCTATATTTTCGTCACAAGAAAATTGCCCATTTTCCAGTACATTTTTAGTGTAATACTCTGTTCTGTTTCAACATCTCAATAAAAAGAAAACCAAACTACATTTTGGAAGCTTCTGTGTGTGATGGTGACACAACAAAAGGTAGGTCTGCAAATACTATTTTACTGTAACAGTTGCAATGTCAACTCCCAGGTGGATAACAGAATTTTAATAGTAGGGAAGTGATGTGGGTAAATTCATGCCAGTATAAAATTTGTGAAATTTCCTACTTATGCATGCATTTGACCGTCCCAAGTCAGATCATTCTTTGAGAGATGGTGATACATGTCGATATTCTAAGCTCTGGGACTTGCTTCTGGACAAGATTTCAAACGTTTCTATACAAACATCCTAGAAAAAGAAGTAAACATGAGAAACAGGGCAATTTTGCATCCAGGGGCATGATTTATACAAGTTTCAGGAGATGGTCAGACAATGCTGATTACCTAATATCTAACCCATATACTGACTCATTCTGATGTACTTTCGTTAAAAAAAACAAAAACCCCCTTCAAACCACACTGAGGATTTTATTTATGGAATACCATACTTGGATATTAGCAAGTAAAGAAAGGCAATAATTTTGTATAAGTGCAAATCACTTTCACGGGGTTTCATAATAGTGCTATGAAGTAAACTTGAGGGTTGATCGCAAAACTGTTGTAACTTGTATGAAATAAAGAACTTATATATGGCAGTTTTGTGGTCAACCCTCGAATCTACTGATAATGTCACATGGGCATTCCAAATTCCAATCTATGGCTTCTATAATACAAGCTTGCAGCTTTACGCGTATGTGCAAAGTATGCGAGATTTGGATCCAAACAATACACTCTAATACACCTTGACCCAGAATGGCACAATACTTTCAAGTTCTTATCTTTTTTATCCCCATTTCTCCCGCTTTCTATCACTTGCAACACACCAGAAGAGCTTCAACAAAGGAGCAGTCATACAAAGTTTCATCAACACTGGCCCCAAGTCTCGAAAGAAATGCAATTTTAAGAAAAATGCTGACAAAAACTGATGGTGGTGGACACCATCAAAACAGCAAAATTTATCCAAAGTTGCAAATTCAATGCAAGTTTCAAAAATCTGATAGTTGCGCAATGGTTTTTTTTATAAATAAGCGGACATTGCATCAAACATTTAAATATTTCAGTAGCATATTTAAAGGTGTATTTATATAATTTGATTAATATGCAAGATCTCCATAATGAACAGACAGTTAACAAGGCAGTTATATCGGGTGAAACAAATGTATGTGATTTCTTACACAGTGATCTCCCTTGCTCAACCAAACAATGTAGCATTTCACTGCTTTGTATATGTGGTTTTTAACGGTTGTAAATATTTTGTGCTCGAAAGCAGCATTAGCCGGAGCTGTTAAAATTGTTTGCTACCATTAAAAACAATGTAATACTGTTGGCAAATGTCAAAATTACTGAATGGTTAACCATATTCTTGCTAACCGCATTGCTTTTTGTGCTAAAATGAGATGATTAAAAATTGTTTCGACTTTCTAACCATAATTATGTACATTATTCAACCATTGCAAAGTGACATGATGTTAACATTTGGGATCAACGTTACAATGGAAGTAAGATAGAATACGGGATAAAATCATGACAATGAAAAATGTCACATGACCGATGAAATTCACATAGCTTGTTTGTATTCGTGTTGAAACATAGATGGTTAACTGATACAATGTACTTTATACAGCTTTTACGAGAGTAAAACCAAAGAAAGGGAAGTTTTGCTACTGGACACTTTGCCATTTACTTGGCCTCTTAAGATTTTATATAAAGTAGGAAAAAGTGGACAGGCTTGTCACAAAGTAAACACAAACTCGTTAGAAAACTGCAATGACAAAAATAGCAGAAGAGATTTGTTCAGACGTAACATAATCATTCCACCCACCTGTATCTGCATTATCAATGCCACTCATCTGTTACAGGTTTTTCCCCCCTCTATGTATGCCAACACTGGTCAGAGTGAGAACACGAAAGTAGATTAAATATTGATCACTTTGATAATAAATCAAGCAGATACATGCACCTAGTGCTGACAATCAAGTACTAAACAGGTCTAGAATTATTCTTTTAAGGAAAAAAAAATTGTCTTCCCCCATCCCACCTGAAGAAAAAACTCACTGGGTAGGATCTCCCTCCAAGGAGTTCAACTCGCTAGACTTCATACTGATGCTTCCCAATTTGGATATACTGTGAAACCATTAGTGTTCAAGGGGCACTACTTTCTGCTGATTTTAAGGATAGGTAAAAAATCCACAACTTTAACATCCAAACAAACGACCAGCACAACATTACCATTTTTAAAAGAAAAAAAAAATTGAAATCCATAAAATTTAAGAACCCATGTAATTTCATTTCATTAAATCCCGGAAATATAATTATGCCCATGAATTTCCATGCATCGACAGTACTTAATTTGTACAGACCGATAAAATTCAACTCCCTGTCTCCTGATCTACCACCAGAATTTCACTTGACACGATATAAACAAGCAAAACAAATTACCGATCGCCTTAAAGTGACTTTATCCATCCTCTAATGCAAATTTATTCTTCTAAGGCAAATTCATTTCTATAGTTGTGAAACAATATGTTTTTTATGCAAGAATTTCATTTCCAGAAGCAATCAAAAAGCAAGAAACATCGAATATAGCGTAATTTAAGACATCCCACTTCCGTAACATGTACATTTCAAAATCAGCCAGCAGACAAAACCTGAGCAGGCGGAGACCTGGGTCTAGAAGCCGGTAGGTATAAAGGAGCCAGTATTGCTGAATCCCTAACCGTTTATATATTTAACAAAACAACACTTAATTCACTCAGCTGTTTGCATTGACATTATTCTTTCTGATGATCCTGTACCAACTGTTTAAACCCTACCCTGCAGAATGTTTTAAAATGGACTGGTCCATCAGTTCAGGCGTATGTTTTAAATGGGTGACCACTAACATGGGTACAACTCTAACTAAACCCCTAAAACTTTACACTAGAATGTGCTTTTCAACTATAAACATCGGCTTGCGTAGAACACATACATGTAATCATACCGTAAATTTTGTGATATAGGCGATGATTAATTTTCAGAACTTTTTTAAAATTCATCACTTCAAACTACTTCAAAAAATTTGCAAAACAATCCATTTCACTAAGAATTGTGTCTGCTGTAAAATCGTGGAATTTTCGTTTTTCAAAAATTATCAAATTTACAGTACATTGGAAAACATGCATCTTACAACATTTATCTGATTCCAGCCTCCCACTTGCATATAAAACAGAAATAAAATTATTGAAATTTCCGGAAAGTGAATTTAAAAAACAAAAATAATTTCATAAACATCAGCTTTTGGAGAAGTTCTTTACCACATATTCCATACATGTTCAACAAACAGGATTGTAACTGCTCATTTGATACAGATGGTTGATAATGCAAAGTACAATTTCTCATGAGCAAACACATATAAGGAGAAAACAATGTTGTGACAGATAAGGTTACTGGCTATTAAATATAAGGAGAATGCGAGGTGAATGTGAGGAGGGTAGTAGGGTGCAAGTTTCGCTGGCAGAACTAGGAACCCTTGCCTTTACCTAAATGTCATTTCGCTGGCAGAACTAGGAACCCTTGCCTTTACCTAAATGTCAATCCTAACAGTCTGACCAAAACCTGCTAGATTTGAGTGGTCCACAAAAATTTCCTAGCTTTAACTACATGACTGAACTAAATTGTCTCTTTTTAGGCAGTTGTGCTCTTATTTGTGATCTACCTTGTGTATATGTGATAGAAAACTTTCACTTAATGGCAGGACAATTTTTATCCATCATTTAAAATTTCTTGGAAACTAAAGTCTGTCAATTTTAAAAGGAAATGCTTGGCAGACATACAGGAAGTCTGAAAATGAATGACCACACAAACATACATGCCAAGTGGAACTCCCGATTTGTAAAACGCCAATTTTAGTGAAATTAGTCCAACCTCTTGGACTTGAGGTTAAAATACTGGAATTTCTGATGACTTTCTGTACAATTTGTTCTCTCGTTAACATATATCCCGCAAGTGTGTCTGGAAATCTAGGCACGTAAACTAGATAACCATGTAAACTAGGCACGTTAACTAGGCACATAAACTAGGTACGTATGCAGAAGTTGTTCTTGTGCTCATGTTAGATCAATCACAATATGGCGCAAAAAAATTGCAGACATAAACTAACTCTGTTTCGTGCATTCTATAAATATCTCAATAACAACAACAACAACAAGAGACCAGGGCTAGGGGGGCTTACCAGATATGTTCAATCACCGGTTACAACTTAACAATAGAACAATAGTAACAATGTAGAATATATAACTTATACATAATCTTCTTTTTACACATCTAATAACGCTCGCGCAGTGCCAACATTCACCTACGTTTCTTAACAAATTCTAAACAAATACAACAACAAGTCATTTGTTTAATTCTAAGGCATCGCTACACTATACCTATGTTCCACATAACAAATCTATCACACTGTAAACAAGTAGGACTTTGAGGATTTAACACAAAACAGTGGCTAGTCCTTTTTCTGTTTAATACAACTTGCGTTTGTTTTGTGTTAAACCCTCGAAAATTTGTTATTTAATACAAGAAATGTGCCATTTTGATACTGATGTAGTAAATATTAGATTGAAACTTCGATTTCAGTGACGCTCCTCTACGACTCGAACATCAACTAACATAAACAAGCAAATATAAGTATTAAAACGCTTAAGTAAAACATCTCTATATGGTCACATGACCAAAATTATTAAAACTCTTAACGTAAAACATCTCCATAGCGTCACATTACCAAAATTATCAAAAATTAAAAATGCTTAATTAAAACATCTCTGTAGCGTCACAGTTTCAAAATGTTCTTTCTCTGAATAATCGTTTTCTTTCCTTTGCTAATCTAGAATAAAAGAAGTTTAATTGGTTAATTCTGAAACTTTAATTTTCGAGCAAATCTTGCAGACATTTCCTATTTTACCGATTTCTGAGATCGGAGCATAGCAAAGGGATTGTTCTACTGTTAATGTTATTCAAACTAAGAAATAAAGCTCGAATGTAAAATACGATAATTGTTCTGCTAATTATATAAAACACCTTTAGGTAGGTATCAACTTTCCCCATAGAACTGTTGACAGTCGATATGATTTGAGGAAGTCAATTGCACATGCATGACGTTAGGTACATGAAATAATATGACTTATTAAACATGATGTGCAATATTTCAAAAACACGTTATTACTGGTACCTAACATCAGAATTACTGGTACCTAACATCAGTATCAGGGAATGGCTCTTACATTTTGTATGCAATGCAGGGCAAATGATAGACTGACACACACACAATGGTCAAAATACCTCAAGTAATGATATCAACAATAATATTCACACTTGATTAGCAGTAATTAGCACTTTAAAATCATCCAATAAAAACATAAAGAAATCCAAAACAAATTCAACCATCAGATGGACTCTCTGGCAAGATTTCCAACACAAAATTTCACATACCAAGTGCTATGTGCAGTATTCTGATACAAACTGATGTAAAAATGGCAGTATACATTATATTTTTGAAAATACTCGCAAAAAATGGTCACGTATACGTGTCTACAGAGGCTCATACATGCACACACGTGGAAGGTTTACGATACAGGAATTTGCTGCTCTAGTACATGTAGTAAGGAATGCATGAAAGTGAAGCATCGTCAAAACTATGTGGTGAAAATGTGGAAATAACATAACTGTTGACCGGCTCAAGTGTCCTAACTACAATTGGTCGTCGCCATTTTGTTTGACAAAATAAATGTGTACCCACTTGGCAGGGAGCCAATATGCATGATACAATGACAATATTCTGCTATAGAAAATCAGGCAGAACATTAGGAGTAGATTCAACAAGGTGATTAAAAAATACTGTAAAATCAATTACGCACTGGGGAACCACATGATCATAATAATCTCTAAACAAAAATAAATCTCTGAAAACTGACAACAAAAAAAAATGAAAGCTATTTAGCTGTAAATCTAAAATGTAGCCTCATAATGCAACACAAAAGTATTCTTTTATTCTTTTCTGGACAATTTTCATAGATTTACTTCTGTTTAGAGATTATTTTGATCATGTGATTCTCCACTGTGAATTATTCATAATAGGAACAACCATACAGTCAAAAGTTCCTTTTTTAAACATAAAGACAGGGAATATCTTCTCTGAGCCAATGCAAGTTTAACTCGCATTAAAATAGTTTTTCGATTAAAAATGCCATCAAAAACAGAGCCAGTCTTAAGTAATAAACACCATAGCAAGCACTCGAAAAAAGAAAATAAAGAATTATTTACAGGTGAGTTTAAAAAGGCCTATGGCTATCAACACGCAGTTATATAAGTGAATCAAAATTAATTCAAAGATAACATTTTTTGTTGTCATTTTTCATGATTTAAAACCATTTAAGATATTGCATTTCAGTTCAATATCATACACATCTGTAATGAATTAGCATACCAGTCTATTACTTTCAAACAGCTAAAACTTCAAGGTCAGTCGGCATGTCTTTTTCTATTTTCCCTATTTTTGCTCTGAAACACTTGAAAATTGTTCTTTTTCATCATTTCCTCATAAAAAAAGGTTTGAGGTTAGCAGAAAAATGCTACTTTGTAAAAAAAACATCTCTTACAATTATTTCGAAATTTCGTAGAAGTTTGAACTACTGAAAAGATAATGAATGAAATTTCAAACTCCTTTGAGATTAAACTCCTAAAAAGTGTGATTTCTCATGACACTGCTTCTGTCATCTAATATTAAGGTCTACACCTTTTTACTAATTGAGAAAGCGAGAACTTTTTTTCTAAGTGCCTTACAAAAAAAGCTGTGTCCTCAAAAAAAAAGGAGTTGATTTTACAGTATGTATTAGACGACCTGATTGGTTTAAACTGAGGTAATAAAACAATGGCATCCTGATTGTGTACACTATTCACCTGTAGCACACTTATACGCAATAATGAAAACGTCTCAGTGACTATTAACTGTACGGAAATGTTCTCCAGTACGTTAACAATTAACAGTATGGGAAATGTTCTCACGTATGTTTGAAGAGATCAGTCACTATAGCACACACAGCGCATCCATTCCTACAAATCATGAACATGAAGTGTGTCTGTTACTACAGCCCACATGGGGTACCTGTTACTATAGCACTCGTAGCGTACCCGTGTGGATCCACTTCAGTGGAACAGTCTATTCTTCCAGCTTGTCTGTGTTAAAACATTGACATCAGTCATTTCTGTAAATTAAACACCTCTATGAGTAGAGGCTCAAGTTTGGTTATGTCTAAGTGAGAAGCGAGTTGTGCACTGGATTCTCCAAGGTCCCTTACGTCCAACAACTTCAAAATAAGTTTTGGATACAGATTCCGTGCCTCACTAACAGACATGATAGACTCCAAGTACATTCGTAACCAGGAAGAGAATTTTTCCTGAGCCTTAGTCACTGCTTCCGTGTTTTTCAGACTTGGTCGATCGGGGGAGAATATCTCGATCACAAACATCAGTGTCATCATGGTCGTGTTGCTGCTGGTGAGCTGATGAAGCGTCTTGACGAATTTCACGTGCTCTGTGTACATTCCCGTACCTAACTGCTCCTTTATGATGTTCGGGTCAATGTTATGCTCCCGCATATCCTGTAACTGTTTCACCTTCCACTTGTGGTCTGTCGGGTCAAAGCCCATTGCTGACCGCAACACCATGATTTCCATAATGCCGCCCTGAAATGAGAAAATGTGTAAAAAACTACATTTTCCTTGTGTATACTGTAGAAAACAGTGAAAATGTAACAAAATACCATGATACTGATGAACTGCCAGAAAGTACACTTTAAATCTACAGCTGAACCTGCATAATGTAGCCTGCCTAAAATACAACAGTGACTTCTTTCCATTGTATTTTTCCAAGTGACCCTTTGCACAGATTCATCCTCTGGTAACTTATATAGTTGCATGCCCAAAGCAAGTAACTGTTTATTCAAGCAAGGGCAACAGTTTATTCAAGCAAGGGTAACTGTTAATCAAGGCAAGGGCAACTGTTAATTAAAGCAAGGGCAACTGTTTATTCAAGCAAAGGCAACTGTTAATCAAAGCAAGGACAACCATTTGTTCAAACAAGAGCAACCAATTATTCAAACAGAGGCAACCATTTATCAAACCAAAGTTGACTTTATTCAAGCACGGGTAACTGTGTATTCAATCACAGGGAACAAACAGAACAGTAAATTCACATCCTAAGCAAGCCCAGTAACTTTACAAGGTGATAACATAATTACCGGTATATTAGCATCTTCCTAAAGATGTAAGGTAATGAAGTACAGGCCACACCCTTCTCAGGATGGTTCAGCTCTTATTGACTAAGACTATAATTACTTTACAAGGCGAAAACATAATTGTATAACCATCTTCCTACGACAATAGGTGGAGTAATGACAACCAGAACAAACCCTTGTAACGATGGTACAGCTCAGACCTTACGCCAGGAGTGAGATAGCCACGCCCACTAAATCAAGGGGCATTTCTTCGCGAAGTCCGACAAACACATGAAACGTCTATACAGAGCTCTGTTGAACTACGTCTGAAATCATTTGTTTTATGTCTATATTCGATCATATCTAACTGCCCTAGAATACTTTTGATGGTTTCAGAAAAAAATTCATATTAAAAAAAAGACAAACCTCAGTGAAGAGAAACAATATTTAATTCCAAATTTATTTTGGCAGCATACATGTGTAAGAAACCATTAAAACGAGTCTCTGAAAGAATGTCAGTCTCTTTGCTTTATTGCTTAACAATAGCTTTTTATCAGATCACTCTAAAATGTATGAGAAATAACAAAACTCATAAAATTTAGAAACTAAACCCATTAACAGCATATATGGTATGACAATCATGACGAAAAAGATTTATTTCAAAGAAATACTCTTCCTCCCATAGAAATTACCTAAAATTACAAATCAGTCAACGGATGTATTTGGAATGTTTCTCGGACAAGATGGCGGCTTGTGACCACAGTCGTCACGTGTTGTATCAGCTTGCTGTTAGATCGGTCTGATAAGAGATTCCTATCTGTCAATCAAGAATCTGGCGTCGGGTCAATTATATTATCACCTTCCTAAAGAGGTACGGTAATGAATTACAGGTCATCCCCTTCTCAGGATGGTACAAGGCGAGTTACTTATATTAGCATCTTTCTACCACAATAGGTACAGTAATGAAGCACAGGCCGAACCCTTTGTCAGAATGAGTACATTTATTAAATTGTTTTCTGGCAGCATTACGAGTGTATAAGGAATCGATACTAACAGAATTTGAAATGGTTAAATCATAGGATAAAGATGTCTCTGCTAGATTTCAGAAATGCCTACAGCTCAATGACAACACATAATCCTCTGTAAAAGAAAACCGTTCTGATTCTAGGTCGCTCACCTGAGCACAAATTGCTTTCTTATCTTTTTCTGTTTTTGAATTTGACGTGTGGTACCTCTTATTTTTTATTTATTGACCTGTTTTTGGACTAGAAAATTGAATATCAAATGTTTTATAAAGATTAAATTTGTAAATGAAATTAGAGTACAAGTCTGCATAGGATACGGCAAGGTCAAGATCTGAAACAGGTGACATTCTAACGAAGGATGAAGGTCTAATGACAGGTGACAATCTATCAGGCAAACCAATGAAAAAGAGTTATCTGAACACTTTTACATTTTACATTTAACTTCACCATTGACATTGTGCTGTATAAAAAAACATTTTCATTAAAATGTACTTGCACCAAAAGTATGATGTTAACTTGCACCAAAGGTTTGATGATAACTTGAAGTCTGATGTTAACTGGCACCAAATATTTGATGTTAACTTAAAGTCTGATGCTAACTTGCACCAAAAAATTGATGTTAACTTGAAGTCTGATGTTAACTTGCACCAATAATTTGATGTTAACTGGCACCAAAAGTTTGATGACATCTTGAACTTTGATGTTAACTTGCACCAAAAATTTGATGTTAACTGGCACAAAAAGTTCGATGTTAACTTGAAGTTTGATATAAACTTGCACAAAAAGTCTGATGTTAACTTGCAGCAAAAGTTTGATGATAATCGATCAGCAAGTTTAAACACACACAAAAAAAATATCACCCCTACTAAAGAAACTGATTTTGTACTTCTATAAATAGACTTGTCTAAATGGTCCATCATCAGTAGAGCTAACAAAACTTGTCTGCCAAATAATCAAGGTTCCTTATCAGCTAAATACCATTGGTTGCATGCAAAGTGGCACTTTATTTAAATTAAGAACATTATAGAGGAAAATGACTTTCTTATCAATAATGTGACATTCATTCATAACATTTAGAATCCCCTAACAGCATGTGTAAGT
>JAUMHA010171717.1:0-14696 GCA_032359765.1 Saxidomus gigantea
CTTACACTGAGCACGTAAGACAAAAAGGGTTTACACAATAATTGAATAATTGAAAAGAATAACGAAAACCTACAACGCGTGGTTTAACTAAACAAGACGCACACAAGGGACCAGTATCGTTCTACTGGATTGACTGGACTGTTTTGAGTTTTGTGTTTTGTGGAAACCTTTAGAATGTTATCAATGAAAAGCTAATAGAGGTCAATGTGACCTTGATCTACTTACGGAACATAGCAGAAAAACAAGATATCCGTATCAGTGTGTACACTAATGCAAATTAATATGGTGCATAATTATAATATCAATTTTTTATGTACTTAAAGGAGGCGCAGTATATATCAGATGGGGGCGGACTACCTGTCTAGACAACAACACGGAATTAGTATATGATGGTATTAACTATAATTATCATTATTGTGTTTTACATTATTTTATCTCATAGGTTTAGCTTATACTCATTTATTTTAGCTCGATTATGAAGAAAGCTTGAAGCTTATCAAGTCAATCTCGAGTCCGCTTCCTGGAAAAAACCAGTACTAGTGTCATATGAGGAAGTACGGTCATGACCCATTCTATTAGACAGTGTGTATTATATGAATAAAATACCGTATATTAACGTAATGATACATACATCCGTTCAGCACAGACGAATCATTTCACTTAGCAACAACATTATAAAACACAAGTTAAAGAACTTTAAAGAACTGTGAAGAGGGGTTTGTTCATTCATTGTACGTTGTAAAGTATCCTCTCTGTGGAGAAAACCTTAAAGTGGAGAAAGTGACAGTATACTACATCTAAATATGTCCAAGTATTCGTCTTCTTAAATGAAACTGTTATCAAAATGTTAGTTTTCAAATTCCTAGGTTTTAATGAACTTTGTAAACGTCTGTCGCATCTGACAGAAACATATAAGTGTTAATATGAAGTGACAGTGGTCCTGATGGGCATTGCTTTAATTCTGCTTCAAAGCTCATTACGTTGTGATTCTTAGCTTTACATTACATTTTAATTTTGCTTTTGATGATTGTGATAATTGAATAGTTTTATTTTTATTTTAGGTATCGGCGGTGGTTCATACTATAGTCACGAAGGGGCCGCTACAAATCTCCAGTGTTTACCAAACAAGCCTGTCTGGGGTCGTTATACAGACAGTGGAGACAGTGCCTACATGTATTGTATGGAATATAGAGACAACATGCAAGGAATAATGGACATGTCTAATGTGCAAAAGAGTTTAGACTATCACAATGTCCCGTATGCCGTGTGCCGCAGCACTGCAAGAACAAGTTCTCTCATGATTCCTTCGATGAATATCTGTGTTGAGGGTTGGCACCTGGAATATCACGGATATCTCATGGCTGGACACTATAGCTACAAAGCTGGTACCCAGTATATTTGCGTTGACGATTCACCAGAAGCGGATCCAGCCGGGTACCGTCTCGATGGAGGCGTGTATCTTTATAGAGTTCTTGCTGTCTGTGGATCTTTACCTTGCCCAAGATACGTTAATAGCAGAGAATTACCGTGTGCTGTTTGCACAAAATAGCTCTAAGTCTATGCGTTTTTGTACGTTAATATATTAAAAGACTTTGAAAATTTGAAACTAACTTAAACAGTTATACGGTATCAGAATGAGAAATGTGTAATAACTAAACAGGCAACATGCGTTCAGTTTCCCGTAATAAAAAACACAACTTCAAAGTGATACATGAAAACATAAAATGTATAAGTAAATGCTAGGATCATCAACACTAGTAAAAATCTACATAGCAATTTGAGAAAATCTGTTGAAAATGTTGGTGAGCTTGAATTGACAGCACCGCTACATTGTATGTTTTCATTGGAATTTCAAAAGCGTTTGCATGGTAGCGTATAATATCAACAATACGAATACTTTACAAGAATTTATACTGGAAACTTTTTATCTGAAAACGATCCTACAATACTCTAAGAAATATTTAACCCAGCATATTCACATAAGCTATATAGTTTGAGTTTCTTGGTACACTTGTGCTTATATGAACAGTTGGACAAAAATCCATAAAATAAAATAGAATTACAAGGGTTATAGGTTGCAGATTACTGTACTCAAATCATAATAATTAATGTACAATATTTCTCAATGAACACGCAACCACTTTTAGCCAGTGAATCCTTAATCATAGTTGTCAAAGACGATGCTGGCTTCCATTGAAGGCCTATTGTAGGATTTTACAGTAATATTATTGTCTTGTTTTGTATTACAAGTTAAGACCACTCGAATGCAATATCTTAACATTCATTCATGTGTGTGTTTTACTTTATTATCATATCCAAGGTGAACATATATAAAGGCTCCAAGTTGGTAAAACGACGTCGATTGCTACCTTGTTGCGCTTGTGGCTATGGTTGGGGAAAATAACACGAAGTGCATTAAGGTTGGATCCATTACCTCACTATTGACATTAAAGCTGTTTGAAACTATTGGCGTAATATTAATACGAACAAACTTCGCACGGAACATTAAGGCCTATAGGTTTCACATTTATGATAGTAGTTTCCTTCGTGTCCTGAACACAAAGTATTAAGTACGCGAAAACAGTTAAAGGTTGATAAATGTTGCAATATCTGAAACAGTAAGTTTCAATCAAATAAGTGATTTCGCGGGTTTAATTCGTTCGCTGTCCTCCGTAAAATTGGGAATGGCTACATGCATGCCATCATCCAAAATTAGAATGTGATAATTTCTGTCGATAATGTGTGTACTTTGAGTTCGTTGCAGCGTCAGCCTGTTAACTCTTTGCGGCGGCTTATGTTGGACCAGAACGAACGCGAAATAGCAATGATCCGCAGAGAAACCCCAGCGTCTTACCCGAGTGTCCGGATTTATGATTTGGCATTTGAGGCGATTGAATTCAGTTTCAATACTAATTCAAACTGATTTAAATTTTTGAATTAATAAAAGAAACGTTTGGTTTCTCAATTGCTAACAGAAGAAGAAAGAGGTAGTGAAAAAGCGTTCAATATTATTTTGCCATAATCATTCTTGATTGCTTGTTTTTATAAACTTTGAATATTTCAAATTAACATGAAAAAAGAAATGTTTGAAAAAGGTACAAAGGGATTTGACTGATCCACATGTAAGACAGTGGTTGCTACGGGAAATCACTGGTTGCTACGGAAGTCATCGGTTACTAGGTTAGTCAGTGGTTACTAAGTTATTCAGTGGTTGTTATATTGATATGTGGGCATAGTGGCCAGACGGACCAGTTTATTCACAGTAGGATAGACAAGGATCTGTTGATAGTGGGCCACTAAGCAATGCCTCATATAAAATATCTAAGCTCTAGGGATTGTGGTTTAATAGACGAAGATTTTTCAAAGTTAATCCTTTTTCCTGCCATAGCAACTAGAGTTTTGCGTGGAGTTTTATTGTGTTTATCGACAAATACCAAGCAAAAAGAATGGGTAGTGAGATCGGTTATTTTACGAATGTTTCTGTTTTTTATTAATTTTTAAGGCGAGACACTTAGTGGCAGATCTTTACACAAAGGTGTTTTTGTAGCTGTTTGTCTTATTTGTTAAACTTTAGCGTGAAATGATCTATATCATTTTGATTATGTAAGAAAATAAAATTTTGATATGATTATGTAAATAGTATATGTTAAATTCCAGTTACGAGCAAACGTTAAGCTATTGGTTTTATTGAAAAAGTATTTATTTGGTAAATACATTGTCGTATGTAAACTCTAATTTAGTTCTGGTCGTTGTCAGCATTCTTTTTGTATAGCATTGGTACAGGCGGCACTTACGTGGCCTTGTCTAAACCAATGAGTCTTCTCAGCAATTTTCTGAAAGTACTAATGGGGAGTTCCCGCCGCGGAACCCAATAATTTAGTTGGGCTGATAATTTTATAATGCATTACTAAATTATATTTACCGTGAAAAAAGTTTGAATACATATGTAGGCTTGATATGTATGAAAAGATTTAGCTTGGTAGTGTATTTATCCCGAAGATTCGTGAGTCAGATATACCCGCCTTTTGGTACTTAAGTACTTTGATTACATTGTACATACAATTATTAAGCACATTACCAGTCTGATAAAATCAAAATTCATTACCCTATATGGAATCTGACCTTTTTTCTTGTTTTGCCTGTCCTTACTATGTAGTTTATAAGTACTGCCGGTAATAGAAATATAATCATAACTGTTGATTATACCATAACAGCAAAATATATATCACGTCGTACTATGATTCGTTTTCTTTCGAGGGGTGATCTAGAATTACACATGTAACATCACTGATTCTTTTATTTCGACATAAGTTGCAGAAGCAAGATTAAAGACACACAATCCGATGTTCTGTCGCTACTTGACCGTCCTTGAAACTTTCATTTCATTTGTTCAAAATACATTCAAGATACAAACGAAAGTAGCGGCCATGTAACAGCAATGCGGGGAGCATCAACAAATCAGAATGGCGTTTGTTGATGTTGTGCTCGTATCACTACTTTCTTCTATATTTAAAAGTTCACGAATAATCCACATGATACTGATGTTTTATTTGAAATGCTTCTAGAAATGTTCAGTATATCATACAATACCCCAAAACCATACGCAGTTTCATCGCAAATCTCAAAATCTGCAGCCTATTGACTTTCTTGTCGCTATCAACAATTAAGAGTGGTGAAACCTGCATTGCGTCGGACAAACTACAACAGGTATCCCCTATCGCACCTACTTAATGAGTTTGCCTTCTCTAAATAGCTGCTTATACTCAAATACTTATGAAAAAGACAGGTAGGGTTTATTCTGCAGATGTCTTTTCATCATCTCTAACATGTTAGTAGTTGAGTACCAAAATTAGTACACGTAGTTAAATTAATTAAAAGTGCGCATTTTCTGTGATTCTGAACCCTATATTTGGCAACAGAAACTTAAATAACGCTGACATGTTTAACAATGATGCATGTGACATCAGAAAATGACCTCGTAGTTCCGCACCAACATTCAACATCAGAATAACAAGACATGCACATGCAACTTTACGCATTTAATGTACTGGTTATTCAAGCACGCTCCCCGGTAAATTTTGTGAATCCTAACGAGTTAACGTTTATATATTAGAAAATCAAATTAAAGTTTTGAGTTATTAAAGAAATATAGCAACAGTCCGATAGGTTCTGGATCACCCCTGATATTGTCAGTTAATGAGTAAAAATATAATGCGTACTTTGATGAAGCCAGATGTCACACAGGAAAATCATACTAGAAGATATAAGTATTTTAAAGTTAAGTTTCATTCTTTCAGATAAAAAAGCAATATGAAGATAAGTATCCGCTATAAACAGTTACAAAACTGTTAATTATGCCAATCGGTCAAGAATGCAACGTATAAATATAACAATCACGTGAAAACAAAGTCCAAAACGCAATAATCGTTAACAAGATGTCATGAACATAGCTGCTCAAATTCATATGGATTTTGTACACTGATTGGAAATAAGTTACTTCGTTGCAGATACAAAAATCTTAAGAATGATTGTTTAATCAGGTCTTTTGCTACACAGAAAGTGAGCTTCAGTCTGATTTGTATCGCAGGAAATGGCATGGAAACAGAGGCTTCTAACAACTGTTTCCTTCTTAAAAAATAAAAGGCATCTCTGTATATGGATTGCTGGATCTGTCATGTTTTTGTTGGTTCTTCCTTATGTTGTGTTATCCAACCATTCAACCAACAGGAAAATACATGAAATACTTGAAGATTTGGCGACTCTTAAAAGTGGGATGTCTACAGTAAGCTTAAAATTCGCGTAAATGTACAGTAATTACGCTGCGCATAAATTCTATTTCGTTATTTAAAAAAAAATGATTTAGTTGTACATGTATTTTTGTGATTACCTATCAAATACAAAGTTATGTTTAGATTTACGTAAAAAGAATAAAAAGGCTTTTTTCTCACACCCTTAACACCAGCAACGGGGAAAATCATGTGTTAATACAATTTGGACATTCTCGAACGAGAACAATTTTCCAAATGCGATACTATTTACATTTTTGAAAACGTACGGTTTTAGAAAATTTAAATCGAAATTATATCCTAAATTTTTATATAGTCATAACAATCTTATGCTTTAAGTTTCACGGTGCATAAGCTAGTAAAAAAACATTGTACAAATTGAACCTGACTGAAACCTAATTATTCAAAAAATTGTAAATGAATAACAAAGCAGAAGCCAGCCTTCAAACCTGTACCGTGTGGAGCCATCGTCTAGCAATCTAAGGCTAGAACAGGTTAGACCACTCGGCTACCTATGGTTGTTGGTTGTGGTGTGTTAAGTCGTTTAAGTCGCAAGAATTTTCAATACATTGTTTGTATTCCGGGTCAACATTACTGGAGCACATTAGTAGACGATGATGTATTTTCTAAACAAAGTTATCTGCTATAATATTTTAAAAGTTGAATGTGTAAACGCAATCATCATCGTAAATGTATTTTTCAATACTTTTTATGCCTTTCAATTGTAATGTTTCATCAGTCAAATTTAAATGTGTTTTAAGTGATATGGTTATACTGTATACATTGTGTATATATAATTATTGTTATATCACAAATTTATTGAAGTGTTATTATGTTGTACAGAATTCACTCGGGGTTTACGACATCAGAAGCCGAAAGAAAAGAGATGTTGGTAAAGGAAAACAACCCGAACAAGGACCTAAATCATTTACATATTCCACAGGTATTAAGACATATCACTTAGTAGGCACTGTTTGAATTGTACTTAATGAATACGATCTGATAAGTGGTTTCAATGAAAATGCAATTAAAAGGCATTGTTTTGTCGAACAACGACGCTCAAGCCTATTACCTTACACTGAGCACGTAAGACAAAAAGGGTTTATACAATAATATAATAATTGAAAAGAATAACAAAAACCTACAACGCATGGTTTCACTAAACAAGACGCACACAAGGGACCAGTATCGTTCTTCTGGATTGACTGGGCTGTTTTGAGTTATGTGTTTTGTGAAAACCTTTAGAATGTTATCAAGGAAAAGCTAACAGAGGTCACTGTGACTTTGATCTACTTCAGGAACATAGCAGAAAAACAAGATACCCGTATCACTGTGTACACTTATGCAATTTAATATGGTGCATAATTTTTATATCAATGTGTGTTTATGTACTTAAAGGAGGCGCAGTATATATCAGATGGGGGCGGACTACCTGTCCAGACAACATCACGGAATTAGTATGTGATGGTATTAACTATTATCATTATTGTGTATGACATTATTTCATCTCATTAGTTTAGTTTATACTAATCTATTTTAGCTCGATTGTGAAGTAAGCTTGAAGCTTATTGAGTCACTCTCGAGTCCGCTTCCAGGAAAAACCAGTACTGGTGTCATATGAGGAAGTACGGTCGTGACCCATATATATTAGACAGTGTGCATAATATGAATAAAGTATACTGAACAAAATTAGTAACTTCCGCTGTGTTTAAGTGCAGATGTACGTAAATATGAAAAGAAGGGTTAAATTATTTTTACATGTATTCCAAGAGTATTTCAATGTGAATTAGTGTGTACAATTTTATCGCTCTACGTTCATGGAAAACTGATGAAATGGTTGGTTAAATGTGGTAGGGGTCGTAGACCAAAATCACACATTAATACCGGGTATGTACTGCCTTGCATCGTTGGCGCATAGAACCGAAAAGGATGTTGATTTTGGCCTATGTAATGTTGTTCCACCCCTGGATTAAGGCTGTTGTAAGTTCATTGATGTTCGACGGTGGAATAGGGCGACGTCTTACACACTGGTCCAAATTATACCACAGGTGTTCGAACCCTGCTATCACTTCGATGAATAGAAAATCTTGACTCGTTGAACACGAGAACGCTATTCCATTGTTGCCTTATCCAGCGATGATGTGTACGCGCCCAGGTAACACTATTTATGCGGTGACGTCCCGTCCATACACAGCCAACGTAAAAACGACGTGAATGTAGACCACCCTCGCGCAGACGATTGCGTACAGTTTGGGCAGATATTCGGTTGTTATGTGTACCAGGGGTATTAGCAGCAGTGGCAGTGGCAGTTTGAAAACGATTGCATTAGTGTGTGCTCATGATATAGCGGTCTTGACCAGGAGTTGTGACCGCGGACGTCCACTACGTGGTAAATCGTCCGTACGCCGTGTTGCTTGAATACGTTGCCTAAGGTTTCGAATATCACGGCTATAACTGCCAAAAGCCCTAGCAACCTCATTCGTCGCCATACCAGCATTTAGCACGCCGATGGTACGTTCACCCAAATTCGGTGGAATTTTAGACATAGCAAAAAGAAAGAAAACTTAACGAAAAACAATTTTTTTCAACATCTTTTTCTTATTGACAACAAAGTCTATAAAACCAGACTGAAAGGTTTGATTTTATAAACACGTATTATACTGGTCCGTGCATGCACGAAAAAATCGATTTAGAATTTTTGTTTTTTTGTGAAATGCGTACAATCCAATAATAATTGGTTTTATTTGATACATGATCGTTCGTCCGACCATATGTAAGTCATTGGACATGTTGATTTCCTTTTATAACATTAAAAACATTATGTATAGAAATCGGAAGTTTCTTTTTTCCGATATTAATGTGTGATTTTGGTCTATGACCCCTACCACCTTTAATCAAACATTTCATCAGTTTTCCGTGAACGTAGAGCGATAAAAATGTACACACAAATTCAAATTGGAATACTATTAGAACACATATAATAATAATTTAAACCTTCTTTTCATATTACGTACATCTGCACTTAAACACAGCGGAAGTTACTTATTTTGTACATCAGCATAGACGAATCATTTCACTTAGCAACAACATTATAAAACACAAGTAAAATAATCGTAAAGTGGGGTTTGTTCATACATTTTACGTTGTCAAGTATCCTCTCTGTGGAGAAAAACTAGCAGTGAGGCAAGTGGCAGTATACTACTTAAGCATCTCAATATGTCCAAATATTCGTCTTTTTAAATGAAACTGCTATCAAAATGTTAGTTTTCAAATTCCTGCGTTTTAATGAACTTTGAAAACGTCTATCACATCTGACAGAAACATGTAAGTGTTAATTTGAAGTAACTGTGGTCCTGATGGGCATTGCTTTTATTCAGCTTCAAAGCTCATTCAGTTGTAATTCTTAGCTGTACATTTTAATTTTGCTTTTAGTTTATAGTTTATACTATTTGTTTATTTTCGGTCGATTGTGAAACAAGTTATACAACTTATATTAATCACTCTCGACACCTCATTTCTGATGGAATCCATCGCCGTGAGGGTATGAGAGAAGAGAAGCCAGGTTTTCCCTTTTAATGCTGAGCGCCAAGCAAGGGAGCTACTGGTACCATTTTTTACGTCTTTGGTATGACGCGGCCAGGGAGCGAACCCACAACCTCCCGCACTCGAAGCGGACGCTCTACCACTTTGCTTTTGATGATTGTGATAATTGGGGAGTCTTATTTTTAATTTAGGTATCGGCGGTGGATCATTGTTTAGTCATGAAGGGGCCGCTACAAATCTCCAGTGTCTACCAAACAAGCCTGTTGGGGTCGTTATACAGACGGTGGAGGCGGTGCCTACATGTATGGTATGGAATATCAAGATAACATGCAAGGTATAATGGACATGTCAAATGTGCAAAAGACGTTATCGAGTCACAATGTTCCTTGTGCTGTGTGCCGCAGCACTATAAGAACAAGTTCTCTCATGATTCCTTCGATAAATATCTGTGTTTAGGGTTGGCACCTGGAATATCACGGATATCTTATGGCCAACCACTATAGCCACAAATCTGGTACGCAGTATATTTGCGTTGACGAATCACCAGAAGCGGATCCAGCCGGGTACCGTAACGACGCTGGAGTATATCTTTATAGAGTTACTGCTGTTTGTGGATCTTTACCTTGTCCAAGATACGTAAATAACAGAGAATTATCGTGTGCTGTTTGCACAAAATAGCTCTAAGTTTGTGCGTTTTTGTACGTTAATATATCAAAAGACTTTGAAAAGTTTGAAACTAACTTAGACAGTTCTACGGTTTCAGAATTAGCAATGTGAAACAACTTAACAGCCATCATGCGTTCAGTTTCCCGTAAAAAACACAACTCCAAAATGATACACGAAAACATAAAATGTATAAGTAACTGTTAGGATCAACAACACTAGTAAAATCTACATAGCGATTTGAGGAAATCTGTTGAAAATGTTGGTGAGCTTGAATTGACGTCACCGCTATAATGTATGTTTTTATTGGAATTTCAAAAGCGCTTGCATGGTGGCTTATATCAACAATACGAATACTTTACAACACTTTATACTGGACACTTTTTACCTGATAATCATTTCTTAAGATAGGTTATTTCAGACAGTTCGAAGAACTTTTTTCTGGCAAACTCTGAAGATGGGCTGCTTAAATCGAAAAATAAATATCATCATAGTAAAATACTGCTTTTATCTAAAGAAACGATGATCGTTTAGTTCACCACTCTAAGTAATATATAATCCAGCGTATTCACATAAACTATATAGTTTGAGTTTCTTGGTATACTCGTGTAAATATCGACAGTTTGACAAAAATTCATAAACAAAAGAGAATAACAAAGATTATTGATGCAGATTGTTGTACCCAAAACAAGAAAATTAAGGTACAAGAGTTCTCAATAAACATACAGCCACTTTTAGCCTGTGAATCCTTGATTGTTTTTGTCAAAGAAGATGCTGGCTTCCATTGAAGGTCTATTATAGCAGTGTACAGTAATATTATTGTATTGTTTTGTATTACATGTACAAGTTTAGACCACTCGAATAAAATATCTTAATATTAATTCATGTGTGTGTTTTACTTCATTCTCATATACCCAAGGTGAACAAACATAACGGTCCCTAGTTGGCAAAAGTACGAAGCTTGCAACCTTGTTGCGCTTGTTTCTATGGTTGGGAAAAATAACACTACAACATTAAGGTTGGATCTATTGCCTCACTATTGTCATTAAAGCTGTTTGTAACTTTTGGCGTAATTTTATAAGAACAAACTTTGCACAAAGTACTAAGTACGCGAAAAAAGTTAATGTTTGATAGATGTTGCAATATCTGAAACAGTAATTTTCAATCAAATAAGTGATTTAGCGGGTTTAATTCGCACGCTGTCCTCCATAAAATTGGGCATGGCTACATTTATGCCACCATCCAAAATTATAATGTGATAATTTCTGTCAATAATGTGTGTCCTTTGAGTTCGTTGCAGCGTCAGCCTGTTAACTCTTAGCAGCGGCTTATGTTGACAAAAAAAAAAAAAAGCGAAATAACAAAGATCCGCAGAAAAGCCTAAGCGTCTTCCCCGATTGCCCGGATTTATGATCTGGCATTTGAAGTGATTGAATTTAGTTTGAATAAGAATTCAATCTGATTTAAAGTTTTGAATGAATAAAAGAAACGTTTGGTTTCTCATTTGCTAACAGGAGCTCAAAATCGTAGTGAAATAGTGTTTATTATGATTTTGCCCTAATAATTCTTGAGTGCTTGTTTTTTTAAACTTTAAATATTTCAAATTACATGTTACTTGAAAACGAAAATTTTGAAAAAGGTACAAAGGGACTGACTGATCCACAGGTAAGACAGTGGTTGCAACGGGAAATCACTGGTTGCTAAGGAAGTCATCGGTTATTAAGGAAGTAAGTGGTTACTTGCTTAGTCAGTGGTTTTCATATAGATATGTGGGCACAGTGGCCAGACGGACCCGTGTATTCACAGTAGGATAGACTAGCTTCTGTTGATAGTGGTCCACTAAGCAATGCCTCATATAAAATATCTAAGCTCTAGGGATTGTGGTTTGATAGAAAAATATTTTTCAAAGTTAATCCTTTTCTTGCCATAGCAACTGTTGTGCATGGAATGGAATTCTTTGAACAAGTTTGGTAAAACTTTATGCAAGGAACATCTCTCCTAAGTTTCATCGACATTGTCCCAATGATGTCAGTTGAGATATCTTTTGAAGCAAAATGTTGACAAACGGATGGATAATCATCCGTCTTAAAATCTCACCCTGGCACACCCGCGCCGGCAGATCTTTACACAAAGGTCATTTTTGTAGCTGCTTGTCTTATTTGTTTAACTTCAGCGTAAAATGATCTATATCCTTTTGATTATGTAAGAAAATAAGGTTTTGATATTATTATGTAAATAGTAAATGTTAAATTCCAATTACGAGCAAAGGTTTAGCTATTGGTTATATTGAAAAAGTATTTATTTGGTAAATAAATTGTCGTATATAAATTACAATTAAGTTCTGGTCGCTGTCAGCAATTCGTTTGTATTGCATTGGTAAAGGTGGCACTTACATGGCCTTGCCTATACCAAAGAGTCTTCTCAGTAATTTTCTGAGAGTACTAAGGGAAATTTCCCCTGATGTAATATTTTAGTTGGGCTGATAACTTTATAATTTATTACTAATTATATTTACCGTGAAACAGTTTGCAGGCTTGATATGCATGAAAAGATTTAGCTTGGCAATTTATTTATCCCGGAGATTCGTGAGTCAGATATACTCATTGTACGAACATTGGGATGGTAGCCGCCCTGAATAAGTTACCTTATCCTGAGAGTTTAAGTAAATATATCCATGTAACTGCGAGTACAGCTTTGGCTGATCTTGCATTATTCCGAGCCACGGGATTCACTTGGAAAGAATATTCTCTTATAGTAAATCAGCGTCGGTTTATCTCTTTGCTTTCGTGATGGGAAGCTCAATACTGTCTAAATGATTAAAGCACACTAGTGCAGTTTGTCGTTTCCTGACATAAGAAGTTTTAATATAGCCATATCTCTCACGAATCCAATTTATCTTATTTGAAATATGAAACCGTACCTCTGTTTTAGATGCAAATTACGAAAAAAGAATTTCATAATGATACGAAATAGATTTTCTGGGTTACATCATGTGTTAAAGGATCATATCACTTAAACGATTGGATTTGTACATTATTGGCCAAAAACTGACATGATAAATTATTTCAAAATAAGAATGCTGACCTTATATTACGCCTTACATTAGGATTCCGCTATACAAAGTATTTTCTCATTAATGCCAAGGCAATTCGTTTGCACACACGACCGCCTTTTGGTACTTAAGTACTTTGATTACATTGTATATATAATTATTAAGCACATTACCAGTCTGGTAACATCAAAATTAATTATCCTATATGGAATCTGACCTTTTTTCTTGTTTTGCCTGCGCCTACAATGCAGTTTATAGAAATATAATAACATGTATACAATGTAACTGTTGACTATACCATAACAGCAAAATGTATATCACGTCGTACTATGACTTGTTTTCTTTCGAGGGGTGATCTAGAATTACACATTGTAACATCACTGATTCTTTTATTTCGACATAAGTTGCAGAAGCAAGATTAAAGACACACAATTCGATGTTCTATCGCTACATGACCGTCCTTGAAACGTTCATTTCAATTGTTCAAAATACATTCAAGATACAAACGAAAGTAGCGGCCATGTAACAGCAATGCGGGGAACATCAACAAATCAGAATGGCGTTTGCTGATGTTGTGCTCGTAACACTCCTTTCTTCTTTATTTAAAAGTTCACGAATAATCCACATGATACTGATGTTTTATTTGAAATGCTTCTAGATATCTTCAGTATATCATACAATGACCCAAAACCGTACACAGTTTGACTGCAAATCTCAAAATCTCCAGCCTATTGACTTTCTTGTCGCTATCAACAACAAAGAGTGGTGAAACCTGCATTGCGTCCGACAAACTACAACAGGTATCCCCTATCGCACCTACTTAATGAGTCTGCATTCTTCTCTATATCGCTGCTTATACTCAAAATCTTATGAAAGGGACAGGCATGGTCTATTCTGCAGATGTCTTTTCATCATTTCTAACATGTTAGTAGTTGAGTACCAAAGTTAGTAGTAAAATTCATTAAAAGTGCGCATGTTCTGTGATTCTGAAACGCTATATTTGGCAATTCTTCGAAACCTGTTGTATACTGTTATGTTCTAACAGAAACTTAAATAACGGTGATATTTTAACGCATGCATGTGACATCAGATAATGACCTTGTAGATCCGTACCAACATTCAACATCAGAATAACAAGACTTGTACATGCAACTTTACGCATTAAATGTACTGGTAATTCAGTCACGCTCCCCGGTAAGCGGTAAGTCGGTTACTACAGAAATGCTAAAAATGTTTATTTTTGTTTCTGAGAAAACTGTTATTTTGTGAATCTTAACGAGTTAACGTTTATATATACGAAAAGTCATATTAAAGAAATATACTAGTAGCAACAGTCCGATAAGTTATGGACCACCCCTTGTTTTGTCAGTTAATGAGTTAAAAAAGGATAACTACTTTGATGAAACCAGATGTCAGACAGGAAAATCATACTAGAAGATATAAGAACACGTACTTTAAGGTTAACTTTTATTCATTCAGATCAAAAAGCAATATGAAGATAAGTATCCGCTTACAGTTACAAAACTGTAAACTATGCCAATCGGTCAAGAATACAAAATAAAAATATAATAATCACGTGAAAAGCAAGGACAAAACGCAATAATCGTTGGCAAGATGTCATGAACATAGTTGCTTCAATTCACATGGATTTA
>JAUMHA010171828.1:0-16568 GCA_032359765.1 Saxidomus gigantea
TCAGTTCTTGCTAGAAATTAATTAAATGTGAAATCTCCATAGATAATTATAAAATGCAAAACTTTGAATTCTACAAACTGAATAAGGTGGTTATTGTGTGCAATTGGTGCATGTATGTGGCATTTTACTAGTGCATGACATAATTAATTGAGAAAATTGTGTGTATGAGATAAATAAAGAAATAAAAATAAAGACTTTTAAGTAAAGAGTTGTTTTACAGAAGAACATTTATTCTTATTATTCCCTGTGGAATGTTTTAAAATAATTGATTATCATTCTGTTTTCATTCAGAATGTCACAAAAAGCCTCGACCAAAATCATTAGCGATTTCAACTCCGACAAGACTGCTTACACTAGAGGAGGCGAGAGAGAGGGCGCTGCTGGGTAACTTTGTTAAACCAGATCAAAGATACATTGATGTTGGTGGTGGACCGTCAACTCTACCGAATAAATACCACACTGTGCTGGATCTGCCAGGGTACAAGTAAGTTACTAAATAACTCGACAAGCTCTGGCAAGAAATAGTATCCCAGACTGGAGGTAAAAATAAGAAAATAATATTAAGCATTTCAAGTTTTATTTAACAAACTTAATTTTTTTCGGACTACATTGTCATGTTTTGACTTGATTTTTGAATAGCACATGACAGTGAGGGCTTCTTACTAGCAACTGAATAGATTAAATACTGTTTCTTAAAGATGTATTGAAATAAAAAGACACTATTTATTGGCAATGGTACTTATTTTGCAAGTTTTGGTCAAAGATAAATTCATGAACTCGGTCAGGTTTTTGCTAACTGTTATAGGAAATGTTTTTGGGAAAATAGGCAGTAAAATAAATAAAAGCCACCAAAAGTGTATGTTGCATATTTTTTGTTATTACAGAAAAAAAGGTTCAAAGGAAGTGAAAGGAAAGAAATCTCCAGGAGGGCTGAAATCTCTGTTTACAAAATCACGATCAGGCAGCATTAGACACAAGGGACGTAAACCAAGTTTACAAGGTATGCTTTCAAGAGTTATGTCTCTTTGATTGACATGTTGATTAACTTGTCTGATTTTATTTTCTGTTCTTTCTAAAGAGAATTGTTCCTCAGAAGTTGATATTGAGTGTTATTTATTTAAATAGTTTCAATTTGCTTGAACATTGTTGTTAGCTACACTCGGAAGTTAAGTAAATTTTTGTTTCAGCATGTCAAGGGCATATTTGATCTTGTATTACAAGCATGCTGTTGTTACCATTGATTATTAGTGAAGCTAAAACATGCAGCCGTGTCATGATAGCTGCACTATGGGATATCTCCAACTGAAAAATATAAAATCCGTATTTTGTCTATGTTGATGAATAAATTCAGTGAAAAGAGATCAAATCTGTGTACTGTGCTTCTGATATTTATTTCTTTTCTACTTTCATTTTGCAAATTTGAGATTTATATGGTTATTATCATTGAACATTTTCAAAAATTCATATAAACTGCTTTTGTTTACTTTATCTGTATTTCTGTTCTATTTAGACTCACTGAACTTTGATTCTCCGGACCGAAAGGCCATTACGGAGGAAGATGTGCAGCACTGGAAGCGCCGACGTATACGCAGTGCCAAAAGTGCCGAGTCACTGCTCTCGCTTCCTGTAACCAGTCGTCTAGGAAGTCCTCTCTCCGAAAGTCTGGATCCTAACAGGCTTATGAACATTCTTGCAGGTACAGAATAACTCTTGCAGAAAGGGTGTAACCCAGTACATTGTTTATAAACTTTATGTCATTCAAATAATCAGAAAAGCTGGACTGAAAAGTAGGCAATATAAATAAAAGATGATAGAGTGTCATTTTGAAAAATCCAACATTAGAACTCGCTGAAGAACATCTAGGAACTTGAATACTGAAATATCCAGTTAATAAATGTGATGTTAGTGTTGTATTGCTGAAACTGGGGTAAAAAGTCACATGTAAATATTTGATATTGGCCCTTTCTGTGTGAAGGTAATGTTGCGACCTTTGGACTGGCCAACCAATTTATTGAAAGGATGAGATTGTTGATATTTAGTTTTAAGGTTAACATTAATTTCAAAGTATATCATTTGGTCTGCAGGTACATATTTATGACCACACTAAGTTTTAAAAATACTATATAAATTTTGTCTTACAGGCAAGGAGAGCTCAAGCCCTATTAAGTATAGATCCATGTCTGTGGAGTCGCCAAGACCTCTCACCAGCTCATCAAATTACTCTATATCTTACCCAAGTTTTGTGCTCGAGGGTGATGGTGGTAGGGAGATGGCAATAGATGTTAACCCTAATGGTAAGTGTACAAAATAAATGAGCCTTACGGTAAAAAGGACTGCTATATTCTTTGTGTATACTTTCCAACCAGTATAAGTCTATGAAAATTCTTGAGACTGATTGAAACAATATATACAAGGTGCAAGTATAGGTTTAAAATATGATAATGTGAAAATTTGCCTTTCTTTTTGCTTTCTGAGTGACTTTTTTATTCAGTTCAAAATTAATAATTAGAATTTTTTATGAAACATAAACTTGAGGATTCTTTTACTATCTCACTGTTACAATTTGTTTCATTTGTTGGACTTGTGTCCCCTGGAATATTAAAGTTTGAAAATTTATTTGTGTGGCTTGTTTGCCTGAAATTATTATGCTACCTTACATGTGAGTTTGTTTGCTTTTACAGATATTGAGCTGGATTTCAATGATGGGGATAGAGATATTTCTGATAGTCCAGATGGCGTACAGCGAAAACAATCATTTGTACGAAATGATCAGAAACGAAAGGTTATATGCCATAGAAGAACACCGTCTGCACCCACCACACCAAGGCATGAGGAGCGAGAGCACAGCAGTGGATGTCGGGATGTAGATGAAACTTTACAGTACTATACTGATAGGTCTTTGTCACAGCCTGTGTTAGAAGGGACCTTGACCTCAAAGCCGCCGAAGGGGTCATCTGGGAAGATACTGATGAGGCAGGAGTCTGAACCAGAGAGATTTTTAGTTCATAGTATGTCATCAGAAAGTGCTAGTGAAATGAGTAGAAGTGGGGATGATTATGGTTCAGAAAAGCGAAAAGGGTCCAAAACCCCACCGAAAGATAGGAAAAAACTGAAAGATGGGAAAGAAAAAAGTCCATCTGTTGAAAGAGTTTTAACTGTAAGAAACAGGAGTAGACATGGCAGTGAGAAAGAAAATATTCCCTGTGACACATATGGTGATCGGGAGACAGAATTGATTAAACAACTTCCGGAAAGTCCTGGAAGTAAACGAAAACATTGGAGTAAATCTAAAAGTGAAGACCAGCCAAATACCTCCTCAAACACACAAGTATCGCTTCTGTTTAAGTCTCCGTACTTTTTCTCCCGTTGCCATGACTATGCAGAAATTAATGATGAGGATTTAGACGATGCAGAATCTCATAAAAGTGCAGCAGATTACAAGAGCAGATCACTTCCTCCGGAAAGTGCAATACCTAATAGTTCTGATAAAACTCACCGCTATCCAATAGAAAGTATAAATTCTGTGGAAGAAGTGGAATCTTGTAGTAGTAGTGGAAGTAAAAATGTGCTTGAAACCGATTTTCCCGCCAAAAATTCAGCTGTACATACAAAACCAGGTGCTTCAAAAGACACACTAAAACAGAGTCAGTCTAGTGATTTTGCAAGTGAAATATCAAAACTTGAACACAACTTGCAAAATTTTCAACATAGTTACTCCAGTGTGAAACCGATGTCAAAGTGCATAAGTGTTCCTTCGGATATACAGAAATCCTTGGAAAACATTCATAGTGTTAGTGGTAGTCGTTCAGACATAATGTCGTCAATAACAATCAGTGAGTTATCAGTATCACAGGATAACGTATATCCTGGAAGTGATGGGAGTGGGTCAGACAGACGTAGACGGAGTACGTCTCTGGATGGGCTACATGATGAATCTCCACTTAGTAGAACTTTACGTGAAATTAATGCACAGATAGATCAGGCATTTAAACACGAGAAGCATAAAACACAGTCATTACATGATATACAGTCATCTCAGACTGTGTCAAGTGAAGAACTTTCCTCAGAACTTGTTTCCTTCGATGATGAGCTGTCAGTGACCCCTACAGGTCACAGGTCATTTGGAAGTATGCGAGATATGGATGATGATCAGGTTGATCAAAATAAGTTTGTTGATCGACCTGCTGCTGAAATTCATATAGCTGAAGCGCCACGAGTTATACGAGCTCCACTTAGGTCAGGACAATCACGTGACAATGTATCCACAGCTACGACCCCTACCAGACCGTCCCCACCTGATTCACTTGACATTGTTTCCCCTACATCTTCGTCACTGCCATTGGTCGGATTCGCAAAGTCAGAGCCTGTCAACGGTCAGAATAAAACCAAAACAGAAGCAGGTGATCGTAGTCCCTACTCAAATGTACCGTCTACAATTGGCAGCACTATAAGTGAGGAGGACTTTCAAAAAATACTGATGTCAGACCCAGATTCTCTTAAACAGTTTGAGCAGAGTATGATGTACAGCCCTGTAAGGGCAAGAAGTAAGGCGTTTCCAGATGCAGATAGATCAGGAAGGTCTAGTGTAGCTAGCCCTCTTGAAGGTTCGGCTCCGAGGTCAAGGTCTAGCAGATCCAGTTTGACAAGTCCAGATGCCAGCCCTGGGTCGCACAGAGGTCATTTACATAACAGAAGTTTCGGCAGTCCAGAGACGAGCCCACTGACATCACGACCACCTCGTAACCACAGCTTAAGTAGCCTGGAAGCTAGTCCTCAGTCCAAACAAAAGCACAGTCAGTCGCTAACTAGTTTGGACAGCAGTCCACAGGCAAAACAGAGAAGTAAATTAAAGGGAAGTGCTGAGATAAGTCCAACAGCAAGACATAAGCTAAACAAGTCTTACAGCAGTTCTGAAGGGAGCCCACATTTAAGACAAAAACACAACCAGTCTTTCAGCAGCGTTGAAGCCAGTCCGCCATCCCGCCAAAAACAAAACCAGTCTTTCAGCAGTTCTGAAGGGAGTCCACATTCACGGCAAAAGCAAACACAGTCTTTAGGCAGTGTGGAAGCCAGTCCACCTTCCCGCCAAAGACTAAACCAGTCTTTCAGCAGTTCAGAAGGGAGCCCTCAGTCAAGACCAAAGTTAAGTCAGTCAACAAGCAGTTCAGATGCAAGTCCGAGGCAGAGACATAACCAGTCATTTAGCAGTGTGGAAAGCAGTCCACGCTCACAACAAAAGTATAACCAGTCTTTCAGTAGTGCAGAAGTCAGTCCTCAAACTGGTGCAAGACAGAAAAGTTCACGCTATGGAGCTTCTAGTCCACAAACAGAGTACAAAAAGTACAACCAAAGTCCAAGGTCAGGAAAGAAATCTGCAGAGAGCCCTCAGCATGAAAGACGAACATTTATACCTCAGTTAAAGAAACATGAACAGCGTAAAAGTGGAAGTCTGGTCTCGAGTCCTATGTCACCGGAACATAAACAACCACGATGGGAAGACTTGGCTGGACTTAATGACAGTTTTAATGAAATAGACATGGCAGTTTTCAATGATAACTGGAAAAAATGCCTGGCACCCACAGGTGACTCAATACGATTATCCGGGAATGCTTCTGATTCCACCGAACAGTTGTCATCTCAAACTGAACCGGAAGTTAGTACAGGTACAGATACAGTCGTTTTAGAAAGACCATCCATTACACGTAAGGGAGCATCAAATCTTGAAAAAGCTGGTGTAAAGTCAAAGAAAGCAGAAATTGAGACATATGATAATGTTCCTGAGCATGAGGCTTTAATATTGCGGCAGGGAACTGCAAGAAATGAAGACCGTAAAATAACTACTGAACGACCAACCATTCTTCGAAGTCAGACATTACCAGCAACTGCCTCATTGCCACAGTCTCCAGTGTCTGCTGTCACTTCACCTGGTGGTTTTTTGGAACATTCCAGCAGTTTTGAATCCAGTTCTTCAATATCTGGCCTGTTTCATGGATCTTCCTATGAGTCTGCAACAGGCTTTGGTAACTCTGGACTAACAACTGATAGGTCTGGTGCCATGAGGAAGTCTAGCACAACTCCTGTTCTTACAAGACAGACCTCTTTCGATTCCTCTTACAAAACATCTGTAAGAGTTACCAGTCTTGGTTCATCATTTGAGGAGTCTGATGCAGAATGCAGGTCAAGTAGGTCAAATGTTACGTCTCAAGGTCAAGGGTCATACATGTCAAGGGCATCCAATGAAAGGAGTCAGTCAGATTTTAGAGGAAACTTCGGTAGTAGGTCTTCCTCTCACCAGAGTAGCCAATCATCAGTACTCAGGAGGTCAGAGAGTAGCCAATCAGCTGATTTCCCATTTCATGAGGTTAACCATTCAAACAGTTCTGAAGTCAGTGGTAGCCAATCAAGTATTGGCACCCTTCTGCCACAGATGTTAGAAGAAATGGATGTGAATGAGAGTTGTCTTGGACTAGCATCACATCAAAATATGTCCAATGAAATGAAAGAAATGATGCAAGAGCAGATGAAAGAGCATGCAGGTATTTTATCACCCCTTGATGATGCTATGGCTCCTTTTCCAAACATCACATCTCCACGTCTTCAGCAGAGGTCTTTCTTTGACACTAATCCTTTGACTGGTTTTGATATGGAGTCTTCTATTGAGGTTCCTTCAGATATTGGTTTAGTGAATCTGCCAGAGATACATTTGCAGATCATCTCAGATGGTCCAGTTGTCATAGCTACACCAATGGCGATGTCCCAGCTTACACCAGTTGCACCTCAGATTCATTTGCCTATTGATAATACTGAAGAAGAGTTTCAGAATGCAGTCAATGATGACCTAGAACGCAACATGGCAAGCTTACAGAACTGTCTGCCACAACATGTTAGTGTGTGTGAACCAACAGAAAGACTTCATGATCGCGGTTCAAGGGTACAAAATGAAAGCTTTGTAAGTGTTGCTGGTTCTCGCATTCCAGAACATTCTCCAGGATTAGAACATCTGGTTGCTGTATCAACCGACTCAGTGCAAGTAATGGATACACCTCCCCCAGTGATGCAGGATTCCATGTCATCATCAACGTCCTCCCAAGTGGACTTAATGAGTACAAGCTTTACATACCCGCAGAACTTTGACTCCTGGCACTACTACAGTCCAATGGTAAACAGTTTAGGATTACCGGGAGATCTTGCCCCACCCCCTGTTGAGATGATTGAAATGTGTAAGTCCACGTTAGTGCTTTCAAAACCCAAACCATCAAATAAAAAGAAACCCAAGTCCAAGCAGGGTAAGCCAACTGAAATCCTTATCGAGTGGAATTATCCAAAAATCTTAGATGAGAGTAGCAAAGGTAATGTAAGCTCAGAAAGAGGTGAAGAAAAGCTTATCATGGACAATAAGCCATGTTTCAAAAAGACTGAGAAACCAGCCAATTCACAGATTGCTGATTTAGTTGATTCTGATCACGGGGAAAATTCCGCTTCAGAAGATGATGTTTTTGTTGATCCAAGTGATGTCACGCCGGAAACCAGCTTTTATGCTGCAGGGTCAAAATACTTTCAAAGGAGGGATTTTCTGAGTTATGGACATATGCCAGCTAGTGATCAAAAGGAAGTTAATGGGGAGGTTAGAGATCATAGAGTGTTCAGTTTTGAATTACCTGCAAGAAGTTCATTGGATGAAACAATGATTACTTCAAACAGGCAAAGAGACATTGGGAATGTGGAAAGTGATTTTACAGGTTTCCATGACGACTTGATGGATATTGGGCATGATAATTCTGAGGATATAAGATTCAGCAAAGCACATAGGTCAAGTAAACTTTTAACGCTATGTGAAAAGTTTGAAAAAGAAACTGGTCCAATTTCTCCCACTGAAGTAGATGAAAATGGGAAAAAGAGAACTATTACACCGCCTGAAAAGAACATAGTGTCATCTATAAGACAAATGCATGAATCTCTTGAATATGACTGTAAAGATAGTAAAACAGAAAATACCGCGAAGTCTCAGAAGGTACAGAAATTTGATGAAACTTCACAAGCAGATTGTGTAAATGTTTGTCTTAGTCCAACAGGAAGCGCACCTGCAGGTCAGGGCAGACCAGCATCAGATAATGTTGAAACCAGTCAAAGGAGTCCAGGTACTTCTGCTGCAAGGTCTATACCTACCCTGCAAGGCAAACCTCCATTATGTAGAACCAGCTCAAAAACACGGTCACCAAGTGAATCTTCTCTCGGTGAAGCAGAAAATGTGAAAATACCTGTAAAATCAAGTAAAACTGAAGGTTCTCCAAAATCACGCTATGAGGGATCTCCAAAAGGACAACGGCAATCTCTCATATTAACAGAAGAAGGGTCGCCAAAACTGTTGCCACATAGTGGCTCTCCTAAAGGGCAAAGATATTCCACAGAAATTTCGCCAAAACTTGCTCGAGGGAAAGAAGGACCGCCTGTAATGCCACGTCATGGTGGTTCACCCACAACCTCCAAAAGCGAAGCTTCTTCAAGAATTCCAGTGTTAAGGCAAAGTAGTTTTACTAAAGATGATGCAAAAACTGACTCTTCAAAAAGATTTGGTAGTTCTCAAAAAAACTTACGGCATAGTTGGTGCTCTACGGAAAGTGAACATGCTAGTAAATATAATAAAGATGGTGATCAGGGTAGAGTTATGCGCAAAGAACAACAAACTAGTCACACTAAACATAAAAGTGAAACAGTTAGCAAAAGTAACGGGGTGAAAAAGCATGAAAAATGTGATAAAGATAAAGCAGAGAAGAAAAAGCGTAGAGGAAGTATTAAAGAATTAACTAACATTTTTGAAGAGAAAATTGAAACACTGACTAAAGGTGCAGGCAGTCCGTCTCCGACACAAGTAAAACTTCGGTCTCGAGTACGAAGCGTGTCACCCAACAGTGTTGTAAATAAGTCACCAACTTTACCAACGAATGTTCGCCACAGTATGGAACTGCCCAGCAGGAACACTGATCATCATTCGGATGAAACCAAAGGTGCTGATGGAAATGTTAAATTCAGTTCTGTTCGGATGGGCCCTAAACCTTTTTATGGTGCTAAATAATTATTTTCTTTGTTTTGTTGAAACATTTTATATCTTTCAGTGTTGGATGTGTTTTCTTTAGCCCCTTCTTCGCTCTGTAGTGATAATGGTCTACTCATTTGTACATTTGTTACATTCTAAACTACCATATATGTGGATGAAGGGGTTAACTTACTGTTGTGTAGAAATTCTTAAAGATACGTCACCTTCATAGTGCATAGCACCTGAAGCTAACCAATGGCTTGAAGTTTTTATAGTTTTTCAGATGTTTAGGAAACCTTTTATGTAAATGTATCTTTTAATTGAACACTTTTACTTAAAAATGCAGGGTTAAATTTACATGAAAACCGCATTTCTGTGTGAAAAACATATAATAGATTTTTTGAAAATTAGAAAAGCTGTGCATTTATGAAACCAGTATAACACTTATTTAACATCTTTATACATGATGTAAGCTTCAGTTTTCAAAGTGTAAAGAAAATAACTAAATTCATTGTGTATATATACAGTTCATTTAATATTGTAACAGTGTTTTTTCTAGTCACAATAGACATAATAGATGTTGTGGTTATATGACATTAAAATGTAAAAACTTCCTTGACAGAAAATACATGTATTCTCATATCTTATTGGATGTTTATAAGTCTATCTCATTAGTATAACATGTGCTTTGGAATGTTGGGAAAACATGTTGATTATGATTATCAATGTTAATAATGGAAAAACTCATGTAACATTTATTGTAAAGTAAGCTGTCTGGTTTATGCTCATATTCAGCAACCCCCAACCACAGATGTGCACCAAATAAACACACCCAGTTTTGACAGTAAGGAGATCTTGAGTTACTTTCTTCATACAGATACTGGCAGTTGTACTTTCTGTTATATTTTTTTTGAAAGTTGAAATCAGCAGACTTCGACTGCATTTCTTTAATATTTCAGTATATGAAGTATTTTTTACACATTTCATATATTTAAATTCCCGGGGCTATTAAAAAATGCTGTTGTTCCTTCTCGTTTTCTTAATTTTCTCTTTTGAGCTTTTACTGCAGCATTAGGGGAAGTAACAGTAAATGTTGAAAGTTAATGGTGGTCACCACTCGACCTGATGTTGTAGTTAGTTCAGACCTTTAAACTGTTTTGTAACGATGCTGTCTGGAAATAGTGGATTTTTAAGCAGAAGATCATACATTGTGTGTGTCATGCCACACACAGCCTTACAAATCTCTGATTATGTTTATATATTTTTATGCTTATTTTTTGTTGGCCAGTTGTAAGAATTCCAGTTTTATTTTTTGTGGAGACAAAACCAATGACTAGTGGATCTCTTATTTTCATTTTGATGTTTTTTTTATGTAATGCATTTTTTAACTCCTTGGTGCTCTTTTTCATTTTAAGTTCCGTCTTAAACCATACAGGCATTTATTTGTTAGCATTTATACTCTCACATTGTTAAGGAAAAATTTGCACTTGTTAATGAAGTATTAGGTAAAAAGGGTTGAATGTAAAGTAATTAATTTTTGCACTGATCACCATTTTTATGCTTTGCTGGGCTAAATGTAGTCATGGTGATTTTATTTTTCAGTTTTTATTGAAGCGTTTTATTTGTTAAGTATTTAAAAAGACATTTACTGAAACAAAAATTGAGGAAAAAAGCTTCCGTGAATAAGGTTGAAATTAATATTACGCAAAAAGAAATTTGTTCAAATGTAGTAAAGACAGGGGAAAAAAGTTAATAAACATCAGGGAAGGCTATTTAAGCTCACAGTAAGAGAGGAGTCTTGTTCAGGTTGACTTTTACACTTTTACTGCCGCAAATTGGGTATCAAAAGGTAACCTTTAAAAATATTTTGTGCTGAATAGGATTCAAACTCTGGACCTTTAGTTTGCGAGGCAGAAAATCTGTCAAGACATTGTAAGTAAAATTAGGAAATTGGCAGTAGATGCGCTTCAGTATATTATGTCTACTACATTAGTTTCAGTGACTCGCCTCGCGTAAGTAATTTTGTAGCAAGGTTCCATATTGCATTGGAGACTGTGTCCGTCAGTCAGTATAAAGGTGTAAATTTGAGTCCTAGAATGATCCACACCACTGGCATGAGATTGAAATTCTTCATCAATATAGATGTCTCTAACCTATATATACATGTACTAAGTGTTATTTATAGATAATGAGCACTGTAATTATGTAGAATTTCACTTGAATACCAGTGAGTTGCACTTCCTGTCAGATAATTGTCCTTTCAGTTGAAGAAAATATGACTCGTATTTGTTGCGATGAAGAAACAAAATGATAGTTAGTCCACTGCGGATGTATGAAATGAAAATATTGCTATCTGTTGGAAGAGGAGCAAGTTTTATCTGGACACAGTTACCGAGTTCAATTAGAAGAGACCATCAATCCTGTGAGAGTTTGAAATATTCATGAAAATGTTTGTAAAACTTAAAATTAATCAAGCAAGCACTTTTCTGTTGTGTTGTTGGAGCAAGACATCTTTACTTAGTGAAGACAGACTGTCTCTAAGATTTCACAATTCTTTTTTTAGGATTTTACATAATGAAAGAAGCTCAGTTTAATTTTTTGTTATCAATTTAGATGCAATCACTCTATGATTTTATCGTTTGCAACTGGTCTTTATGAGGAAGTTGTACCTTTCAGCATTTTGTTTTTCAAAACATGTATCATTTTATGTCCATGAAAATTACAGGTTTTTTTGTTTAGCTTTTTCGGTTGCAAGTGATGGGTTTACTTTGTTATTTAATTGATGTTTTGTTCATAATAGCTTTTGATGGGTCCAAATTATAGTGCACTTTTATGCTCTTTTTTTTGCTGTAATTTTAAATGGACCATGCCTTTTCTGCAGTTTTGGTTTAACTTTCATATCTTTGACTGTAAATTTAAGGGAGTTTCATTTTTTATCATTTGTAACAGTTCTGTTAGTTGACACCTGGCTGTTCTGCTGATTTAACACCTGGCTGCTGGAAGCAAAGTCTTACTTCTAAATCTACTGAAATTGAAATAATTATTCTGTCCCTGTTGTTTATTGTTTGTATGGTTGTTCAACAAACATTCACAAACTAGTAATTGAACTGTGTAGATCCTGGTCAGGCTGCACTGATGTGAATGCTGATGGTGATTTACGCCTCCTGTAACAGGGTGTGACTTACTTATTAACTTTTTAAATTGACAGTGCCATGCAGAGAAGGTTACACATAGCATGTATAAAAGGAAGAAACATAATTATAAGAGAAAAAGGATGAAAATGTTCGGTTGCAAGTTTTACTCCATGTAGTTCAATAAAGGGCCGCAATAGTGGTAGTAGGAGATATTACTGTAATGTCAAAGATAAATGGATTTAAAAAATATATATCAATCTCTTTTCTTGCAAATTTTTTTATTAAAACGTGCTTTAGTTACAACAACATGTATTGTCTATGTGTAGCTGGCTTTTCTGTTATTGTGATTGATACAGTGTGTTCTACAAGAACTGCTACGGCATTACTTACTTTTAAGCCATGTTTTGTTTTTACAAGAATTTTTAAAAACCCTAGGAAAAGCTAGTATTTTAAGCAAGGATATAACATCAATGAAGCAGAGATGAAGTTAGGGATTTGTAGGTGGCAATGACAAAGTTTGGGTTATAAGATAGCAATGATATACAATATAGTTAGGCATTTAAGGTATACATGGTATGTATTAGAATACAATTATGTATTGATTGTTTTTAAAGAAATGTAGGTGTATGAAGTCATTTTATTTGCTGCACTTGTCACCATGTCAGTACAAGATTTCCATGTTCCCTTTGGTACAATACATATATATGTTTTGCAATGAGATTAGTGAAAAATCCTGAACCAGGTACTCTTGACTGTACTAGATTACTGATTCTATTTCACTGATAAAATAGATCACTTTATAAAGTATTTATATAGGGTTGTATCCCCTTACCATGATAATATTTAATATGTATGTGCAATAAAAATGTAATATCAAAACTTTATGCCAGTTTTTGTGTTTTATTAGCTCTACTGGACAAAGTCCAGCAGAGTTTATACTATGGTGGTTTGTCTGTCTGTCTGTTTATCCATAAACTTTTCCTTGATAATACTCTACAGGTCGCAATTTCCATTTGACTGCTAAATTTGCAGATAAGGTTCCTTGCAACTAGTAGAAGTTCAATATTGATTATGGGGTTAGTGGGTCAAAGGTCAAGGTCACAGTGACCTCCGTAAGATTTTCCTTTATAATGTTCTACAGGTCACAGTTTTCAACTTTTATCAACCTTCACAGAAGGTTCACTGTAACATACAGATGATCCCTACTGGTTTTTTTGGGTCAAAGGTCAAGGTGATAGTGACTTCCATTAGATATTACTTGTAATGCTCTACAGGTCAGTTTTCATTCAACTTTCATCAAACTTGCTCAGAAGGTTCCCTGCAACATGTAGATGATCCCTATTGTTTTTGGGGTCAGTTGGTCAAAGATCAAGGTCACAGTGACCCAAACTTATCCACTCAATATCTTGAGATCTATTTAATCCAGTCTTCAATCTTCATAGGATACTGAGCAGATGATCCCAATTTTTTACAGGGTCAGTGGGTCAGAGGTCAATGACAGTGACCTGAACTTTGAAAAAGTCTTCAAATGTCATAGAATGATTGGTCTTACTGTGTAGTAATCAATACTGTTTTTGGGGTCAGTGGGTCAAGGTCACAGTGGACTCTGTTAGCTTTATCTTGATAACATTGCAAAAGATTTTAACAAAACTTACTTAGTGCAGTCAGACCAGTAGAGACATACTGGTTCTTTCTTGCTTATAATAAAACCTTGACTTGATTGCAAAAGTAGCACATTTTATAAGAAAATGTTTTTAGCTCAACAGAGCACAAAGTCCAGTTGGGCCTTTGCCATGACTGGTAGTCAGTTGTCTGTATATTTGCACTTCCTTTCCTGTTAAAGACCGAAGATATAGTTTTGGTGTGGTCTATTTGTCTAAGCATACTGATATGCATATTTATTATATACCTATTAATGTTTATCTGAAATTTCTTTAGTATTTGTACTGTAAAATACTTCATCCTGTATCAATTTTTTCGTATCGGATGAAATTAGCTGTATCTTAGCTGTCTGGTGTGTAGGTTGTACACACATGCATATCCATATAATATTCCTAAGCTCAAAGTTGAAAGTAGATCCTCATTGCTGCAGTAAAATAGTTTGGTTTTATCATCGTCACATTGCTTTTTTGAGTCACATTTGAAGACAAATGAATACAATGTTTATTTAGCATTAAATAAAGCAGAAAGATGTTTTTCATTTTGCATTTACTTTTTATTACGGTTGTTTGGTTACACAGAAGACACAGTGACATCATTGACGTCATATAAAATGTGACACAAAATAGCGCTTTATGTTGATTTCATGCCATTAATGATACACATTAACATTTATATAAAATTTTACAAAACATTCGGTATATAAAGAAAGGAATACTTTAACAGTTATAATAGTTCCTGTTGGTTATATTCTTGTAATGGGGAGTGATTTGTGAATATGCAACAAATGCCCGAATGTGGATGTCTGTTCGTCTATCTGTCCTTCTATCAGCTTTTAGCCATCTATTAGCCATCTATTAGACATGATTTTGAGTATTTTGTAAAACTTTGGTAGAAATAATAACTGGTATTGTGAAATGGAGCTATGCAAGTTTCAGTCAGATTGCTGGAGGGCACTAGAGGTGTGGTCCTTGGTAAAAATTCTTTTAAATTGTCAGAATTGAATTTTATATTTGGCACAAATACTCACCAGGTGTCTAAGTGAACAGCTTGGACTTACATCTTGTAAAAACAGTAAAAAAATGTGAAACCTTCCAGTGAAAACAACTTCATGAGATAAAGGAATAGAAATGAAACCCTGCAGACTTGATCCTCAAAATGTACATGTTACTGGTAATTAGTAGGATTCAAGAAGCTATAACAAAGAGCCCCAAAATGAAGCTTATTGTCAAATCTGGGATATTTTTCTGTTACAGTAAAACCCCTGCCATAAGACCACCTATGGGAATTGATGAAACTGTTCATAATAGTGGGATGGTCTCATTATTGAGTTTGGTCTCTGTCACTGTACATATTGACATACATCCAACAACCATTAAAACTCGGCATTAGCACTTCATGCTCAGACAAGGTTGTCATGTGACGCTTATTTTGAAACTAATCATCAGAAATATGATTTTCGAATCTTCAAACTTAGGCCACAAAAGTCAGAATCATAATAAATACAGAAGAAAAATATTAAAATGTATGACTTGCTCTTCAAAATTTGAGCCCAGTAGTCACCTTTGACTTTCGACTTTCAGACGTGGGGGGTCAATTGAAAGTTCAGTTGCAAAGAAAATGATTTTTGTAATTTATTTCTAAATAATGTCACAAATACATGTACTTCTATTTCAGTAGCATTTCTGAAGAAATATAACAATTTCTGACCTAGCCTTTAGAAACATGTTTTAGAGTTGTCTGTTTGCTTGAACATTTAACTTACAAATTTAACTAAATTTATCATATATACATGTAGTATTTCTAAAACATGTCACAAATTCTATTTCCTTACCATTTCTTCTCACAGGAATTTCTTACCTTAACTTAAATCAAACATTTTAAAAGGACACATAGAAATTAATTAATGTGATAAAAATTCCTGCTATCATATTAAATAGCGTGTGATTGAAATACAACTGAAGTAAGAGGTTTTAATACTGAATGGCAGGTGGTCTTTTTATCTGAGTTTGTGACCAGTACAATATATAGAAACAAACTATTCCTGAAAAATATTGGTCCTACCGTAATTATTAGCGGGGTGTTCTTGAAATCAGGGTTGTCTCACAAAAGGGTTTTACTGTACTAAATTACTTACGTGTCAGCTTTGGATACATTTCCTTGAAAACTTTAATACTAAATTTCTAGTACCTGTTTACCATAGAAGTGATTGCTACTAAAATCTTGACCATATGAAAATATCAGTGAGACTTGTAAGACTTTTGTTCATTCTATGGCCAAGTTTGTTTTTCAAAATGAGAACATCAACTTGTAGATTGTGTACTTAAGTAGGGATGTCAAAGATTTCATTAAAAGATAGTAACTCCTTGAATACCGTTATCAAGAAAACAAAAAATCGTGCACAATCCAATTGATAGTTTATCAGAAAGTTTTTCTTTATGATTCCCATTATTGCAAATTGACGTCCCTATCTGAAGTACCCGCTAGTTTAAATTATAAATTGATTATTGCTGCAAGTAAGCAAACTAAAACAGACTTGGTCAAGTGCAAAACGAGAGAACGTTGTAGTCAAGTACCGTTGAATAACATTGATGAGAAATTTTTCAGTGAATTGATTGTCACTTGCTTTTTTATTACGAGGTGCATGGGTTTGAACGTTAAGGTAAACAAATCCAAAATTGGAAATCTATCCTGTTTATTTGCACTTAGAGTACTATTGATAAATAAACCATAATTTACAT
>JAUMHA010171939.1:0-16567 GCA_032359765.1 Saxidomus gigantea
CCTTACCTTACTGTAGTTTATAGTGCTGACCTCAATATCCAGTACCGATGAAAACCCGAATATACGGTTAAAACTCCGTAATGAACGACTCCGGATATAGTGAAATTTCGGATATAAAGAACACATTTTCTCTGTCTGATACAGTTTTTTTTCGGTATTTAGTATGGAAATTATATATGGGTATAGCATCTCTGGATATAAGGAACACATTTGAACGGTCCATAGGTATTCGTTATATACAGAGTTTTCTGTATTCTTTTCCTGCGGTGAGATGTTGATGTGATGAATGTGGAAACCTTGTTATTCTGGCGGCGTGGCCACTAAATAGAATTGAATAGTGACAGATTTACCATGTCTTCTTTCATTACATTAAATAATATATACTTGAAGATTCCTTAGTTTCTCTATACCTTAACGTTTTGAAACAGAATTAACATTCCTAATTGAAAGCTCCGATCTAGGGTTAACTTTCGATGAAAAACGCAGAGGAATGTTGGTAAGAGCCTCACTGGGGTCACGAACGTACCTCCTTACTAGTATATGACACCAGTACTGGATTTTCTAGGAAGCGGACTCGATATATCACTTTGGTGATATATTAAAGTGATAGTACTTTTTCTAGAGAGATATCTTTCTTTTCAACTGATAATATTGAATATATATATACTGCAAAATTGCCATGAAAGTGATTTTTTGCACCAGGTATAGTCCCGTTGTGCGCATGAAATCACCGGTAAGCCCCTGCGCCTAACAACGATTTAGGTAGGAACGTTTATTCACCCATACTGTTTGCAAATTCGCCAATAACTCTATAATATATACAACAAGCATTTCTTGTCACTATGACTATAAACATTTGAAACAGTGTTGATCAGTTTGGCAGAACAGGGGTTAATCTTAAACTTTTTACAACAGGTGGCGGTCAAGGCGATCCTCATATACAGACCCTCGACGGGTTCAAGTATACATTCAATGGTCAAGGAGAATTCTATTTAGTCACGGGAAACAACATAATTGTACAGATCCGCTTCGGGAGGAAACTGATTGACGGAGAGTTGAGTGACGCGACTATCACCACGTCCATAGCAGCGCAACAGACCTCTCCAGAAAGCGACAAAATAGAAATGCGGCTGAACAGTGGTGGAGATGGCGTTGGTGAGAGATTTTCTTTTGTCTTAAAGATGGTCATTTTGAAATGATCATAAACTTATACAACAATGTTTCTGTAAAACTGTAGTAATCGTTTCGTCTTACTAGTCGATGAATTTTGGCCCTTTTCCCCTTTTTGCTATTTTTGTATCTTTTGAATAATATACCCTTTGCGTTACTTTGTTTCTTTTGAATTTGTATTTTTACGACGGATTGACGATTTTCACATTGAATTATTTGTCAAGAATTAGAATTGTTTGACATTGAATAATTGTATGTGGTAAATAATTATATACGATGCGTATATATGGCAACAATGAGCACTGGTTGAAATTTAATATACTGATGATATGCATGTCATTAATGAGTGTTGGTTGAAATTTAATAGTTTTGTAAATAATAAGGTTTGATTGATATATGTGTCAATGATAAGTGTTGTGTCTCTTTTACTACTTCACGTGACCTGTGCTAAAGTTAACGTTGTGATTTGAACAAGACGCTGGTTGTTCAAATACTCACGTTGGTCATTTGGTTAAGTTATAGTTCCACTGTTCTTGCGATAGTTATATATACTGCGACAGAAAAACTAAAAGACTGAAAATGCATATTTGTCTAGTTATTTAATGAGTTAAATGGAGTTTAAATGGAACTAAAATGACTGCTTTAGATTTTTGTGCATCTTATTGTAACACACAGCAATTTCATTTATTCTGCAGATACATACGTAAACGGCGTCGCGGTTTCGGTGACGTCAACACCGATAACAACGTCACTGTACTTTCTTCTGATGACTACAGATAGTAACGGCAAGACTGTGTATAAAATGGTCTTCAATATTGGTATTGTTGTTAATGTGAAACCAGAAAATGCTCTTCTTAGTGTGACACTGGGACTGGCGTCTGAGGGATGGAACGGAGCATTAAGGGGTACGTATCTTGATCATTCTGTTCCCCGCAGAGACATAACAGATGGCAAACTCCATATTGTGTGCGGGAGTCGCTATATTACACTTAGCACTATTGGCTGAAGTCTGTCCAGGTGAACTGATGCGATGGTGATTTGTCCATCGTCTGTCCGTTTGTCCGTTAACTTTTCCATGATAAATCTCTACAGGTCACAATTTTTCATTTGGCGTTCGTGAAATTGCACAGAAGGTTTCATGCAATCTTTAGATGGTCTTTATAGAAATTGAGCCAGGCTGTGAGAAAACCGTGATACAGACGATAATTTTAAACCTTGATAACACACTACATGTCACAATTTACAATGGATTTCACAAAACTTGCTCACAAGATTACCTGCAACCTTCAGATGATATGTACAGAAATTGAGCGACCCTGTGCAAAAGCCAATCATAGTAAAACCTTGACGACACTTTGCATGTCAAGTTGTCTGCAACCGGTATATAATCTGTATTGAAATTGAGTCACGCTCTGTGAAAACCAACCGTGCTACAGGCAATTATTGTTAAATCTTGATGACAGTCTTCGTGTCATATTTTCCAATGGATTTCCACAAACCACGTTCAGGAGGTTGCCTGCAACCTGTAGATGATACGTATTGAAATTGGTCACGCTGTGGGAAAACTAATCCCGCTACAGCCAGTTATTCTAAAACCTTGATGACAGGTCATATATTCCAATAAATTTTCACATACCTTGCACAGAATAGTCCAGTCAGTGTAATACGGCGATACTGGCCCTTCTGAACCTCCTGTTTCAAATGTAGTAGAATATTGTTAAGGTAATATTCTCTTTCAAAGTAATTGCTATAAATGTGAATAGGCAAAATCGCATATATGTCTAAACACACTTTACTGTAGGAGAAAGAAAAAAACTGCTGAAAAAATGATTTAAAACAGCTCATGTCTTTGGAGAAAACCATGAACTTTAGCCCTAGAAATATATGGAAAACATATCGATTCTTTAAGTTATAGACATGTACTCCATTGCAGGCTTGATGGGAAATTTCAATGGTGATCCAGCGGACGATTTTATATATCCGAACGAGACAAGCGCCGGAAACACGGCTGCATTTACTGAGGCTGAAGCATATGCGTTCGGAACAGAATGTATGATATAATCTTTATCATTCTTTGTTTCTCTCAAGTTCGACAATGTTGAAATCGGCGCTGAATCTAATTATTGTTCTTATTATACAGTGCAACAATTCGGTTTCTTCTTCAAAAGTATTGCCTGTAGCTATTTGAGGCTGGAACGCCCTGTGGAACAGGGTTGAATCCTGTTATTTAGAAAGCTTTAATTAATTGATATCATGAGTCACGAACCTGACTACAGAATGTAGATAAACAATTCTAACCAAGATATATATCTTTAATAGTTAGAAATCACTCGTTATCGAGATGCAATTTTTGCCAGGGTTTGATGGGTGATGTAAGCAGTTCAAACATTTAATGTTGTTGATGTTTAAGGGCGTGTTGCCGAACCAGACAGCCTTTTTACGTACCAATCTGGGGAGAGCTGGACGAATATAAACGATGTGAGCTTTACGCCTATTTTCTTCAATCCGGACCTTACCGTAATGTTTCCGGATGAAACTAAACGTACTCAGGCTCAGACCCTTTGTTACGGTCAAACAGATCCGGATCCGTCACTTAATAAGGAGTGTTATTTCGACTTTGCTGTGTTTGATGACCCGGTCCTTGCACAGTCGACTTCAGAAGATGTCAAAGCAGTGGTGGAAGAACAGCAGCAATTAGGTACGTTCTCAAGATTTTATTTGATGTTCCACATAGCTTTGATAACTGTGTTTACATGAGCGGGCTCCCCCTTGATTTTCTTTTCAATGTAAAACGTACCCCAGTCATCGATCAACCATGGACTGTTTAGCGTTTTGTTTTCGATATAAATTGGTCACATTTCGAAATAAGGTAGTTTGTTCCATCGCGGACAGAGTATGCTATGACATTAAATATATCCGTTGTTTACAAGTTTGTTACATCTCAGGTCCAAACAGTTCTTGAAATGGCATGTGAAATGTACACAATTAAAATTTAGTCGGGTAGTATGCGGTTTTCCTCGGCGAATAAGTATGTTGGTATCTGCAAATAAATCTTGACTCGTATTTTCCAAAACCGATAATCAAGTATCAATAGAAACGTCATCGGCACAGTTTTATGTTAGTTCATGAATATTAATTTTGATTGCGCTATTTCTCAACAACCACTGGCTATATACCAATACAACTTTACAGGAGTAGTTGCTACCAAACATATTTGAGCATATCGTCGGCATGTTGCGCTTGGATAATGTTTCTTGAGTTACGACCCTTTGATATTTACAGCAAATTTTGTCCACGCTATTTCTCAGCAATCATTAACATAAATGAAACTTAACGGTAGTCACTACAAACCTATATGTGCAAACCATTGGCATGTTGCGTTCAGAGTACCTTTCATTGGGTTTCTTAAAACAAATTTTACCCGCAATATTTCTCAGCAACCAAAGGTAGGAAATCAATGAAACTTCGCGGAAGTAATCGATATCAAACCTTTTTGGGCAAATCGTTGGCATGTTGTTTTAGGATAATTTTTCATTGAGTTTCGGCCCTTTGATAGTTTCAGCAAATATTTGTCCGCACTATTTCTCGGCAGTTACTGGCCGAAAATCAATGAAACGTCGTCGGAGTAATCGGTACAAAGCCCATATGTGCATCCTCGGCATCTTTCGCTTGGATAGTTTTTAAGTGAGTTTGGGTCCCTGCAATAGAGTTTGCATTTACATTGAAATTTTATGAAACTTGGTCAGAATGACTGACAAGATAAAAACTATGTTGAATTTTAATATGGGTCATCTGAGGTTAAAAACTTGGTCACGCGATCAAATCATAGGAACACGTTTTGTATGCAATAGAGGTTGTATTGTCAATAGATTGTCATGAAATTTGGTCAGAATTATTGTTTTGATGAAGTCTGGGTCGACTTTGAATCTGCGTCACCTGGGGTTAAAACCTAGTCACAAGGTCAAATCATAGAAAAAACCTGTTTCGTTATTGATCTAATTTTACACTTTCAAAAAAGATGTTGTTTTTTTCCGGTATAGAAATAGGTTTTTATTTTTCTTTGTAATAAAATCATTTTTGGAAACAATATTTAGAAAAAAACACGAAATGTTGCCGTATGTAATTACCGCTCATACCATGGGTTTCCAGCAAATTGCATTCCATGTAAAGCCCCGCCTTCAAGGACGGTGTCAATAAAGAACATGCCAAATTCAGAACCATGAAAACAAATGCTTTAGCAATCATACAAGTAGTTTTATGGATTTCTTATATCAAACCATTTTCTTATTAAAGTTTCTTATGATAATATTTTCTTTCTTAAATCAGTAGCACGACGTGCCATTTATTAATGTATTACACTATCGCTGCAGTGAATGGTCCACCCAGATCCACGACACCCAATGGCGGAAGCCCTGTACAGATTATTGCTGGCCAATCGTACTCTAGCCTTGTAACCCTGACAGCGGAAGATCCTAACAATGACACCATTACATACATTGTCTCGAGCGATTCTGTCACAGGACTCAGTGTGGGTGCATCAAGCGGAGTTGTATCGTTAGATAATGTACCCCAGGTGGAGAACACACCTTTCGTTATTATAATAGCGCTCTCAGATGGCATTGTACAAACATTGTGGGGACCGCATATACAGTACTGCGCATGTGAGGTAAAAACGTCACTATCTTTAGGAGTGTAGGTGTAAAATGTATTACTAAATTTACAACTGAAAACTTAGCAATATATTGTTTAAAAAGAAACCCTTAGTTAAATGCATGTATTTATTATCCATCTGCAAAACACACCAATACAGAGTGTCATACTGAAATAGTTATGGAAACCAAACCAACATTACCCCCTCAGGCCTCGAGCCCATTCGGGATCCGATGGAAATTTACCTCGCTTTTGTGAAGCAAATATTTCAATTTCGAACCCGATTACCGAATATGTATCTGCATATCAGAGGACACAACTGTACATTACATATCAAATACATGGTTACATTCATTGTCTAAAATGCAACATTTGAAATTAAAGAGAATACAGACGTCCGAGACTTGACTGAATATGCAGTGTTCTTTTTTTTGCAGAATTCGGGTGTATGTGATTTTAGCCAGACATCAGAGAATATTTTCTTCACAGTACCTTGTCAGTGCACAGCAGGCTGGGAGGGCAGCTTTTGTGAGAAAGACGTGGATGGCTGTGCAGACACACCTTGTTTCACTGGTACGTGAATATACGTTATTTAATTACGTCATGTATTTAGGTCATACAGAAAATCCCACAACGCAAAGACACGCTCATACACATACTTATCGTGACATCATAAGTCATTACAAATGCTCACTTATATGCCATGTTATTAGTTTGCAAAAGACCAGGGGCCATACTTACAAAAGCATCTCGTTCTGTAGTCATGTTTTACGATATTCCTTAAAACTAATGATACTTTAGACAGGAGAGTGTGCATAAGTTATTACATCTTCAGTAAATATAATGACAATGATAATGAACATGTGTAATCATACACATACATTAACATTTAAGAGAATTATAATTACAATAGCAGTTTGATTATTTATGAGATCATTTTAGATACATCTGGAAACCGACCGCAGGTCAATTTTTTCTGTTTTTAAGTTTATTTTAAATTGGGTCTATATTTCCTAGAGATGTATATTTTAGTAGCTCACATGAATAAGACTTTCTTTTTCGTACACGAGATGCAAATTTATAGTAGAGTTGATCTTTTGTTAAAATATCAACACAGTTAGATGTTTATAGTGATATTAGCCTTCAAACTGATCTTCATAATTTTTAAAATGACATTACTCGCTGATTTATACTACTTAAAAAATGAACATTATCAAATTTATAACAGAACTATATGAATCTGTATCACTGTTTTATTCCCATTTCTGTTACATACATTTTGGTCTCATTCAATAAGAGAAATATATTTGCACAATTCGCTTTTTACTTCTTTTTAAAACATTTACTAAGTTCTCAGCCTCGTTATTGATCATAACTCAATATGGAAATTTTGAAGGTTAAGGAGGCAGGCAACAGTATGCTTGGTCCTCGGCAACCGAGCTTACGACCAATCTCGCAAATCCTTCACACAATCCCTGAAAGAAACATAATACAACATCATGCACATGTAAACTTTTAACCTTTAACTCTCAACAGTACCTTTATACAGAAATTTGACCAGGGCCAGCGCAAAACTGGTGCCTCCTAATATAACTTTAAAAGATACTTGATATTAGTAAATGAACAAGGGTTCAATGGAATTTCAAATACAGTATCAAAAATGTTTTACGAATGCTACCGATTTACTATCTATACTAATAGGTGGTTACGCCATTATCTTAGCATCCCAGAAGACTAGGGCGGGCCACATGGCGTGTGCTCTTGTGCGTGACAAGTCCACAGCACGACCACCATACTAAAATGAGTGATAGTTTTGTACATTTATCGTAATTGCTAGAAAACCAAAATAATCTCATTAGCAGGACATTTGGCTTTGCAAAATAAAATCTGTTTTAAAATGTGCTTCACGTACATGAATAATGTATTCTATATTTTTCAGGGGTTGCTTGCTCGGATGTACCAGCAAATCTTATATCATCCAAACCTGACGGATTTGAGTGTGCAGCCTGTCCGCTCGGTCTTGATGGAAATGGCATGGACTGTTACGGTACGTTCATTAGTCTGGGTCCTATACTCGTCTAGTAAAACTCATATACTATATATGTTACATCGACCATGTGGATCATTTAGTAGAAACTGTACATACGTATTCATGTAAATGACGTAGCGTCATGATCTCGGCTTTTACAGGTCTCTTTAGGTATAAAATGCAGTTGTTTTGTTGGATATGTTTTATTGCTCCTGACCACTCGCCAAGCACCTTTGATCCAAACTAATTACAATAACTGCAACACTAACGGTGATTCTTTCCTACAATTACTGCTATGTTTAAGATCAAGCATATAGTTATACTATAATAAAATGCTATAGCAATATCTACATAGCTCTTGATATATTTTTTAATGGCTCTACTTACAATTATAGATGTTAACGAGTGCATAGACAACCCTTGTAGCCAAGACTGTACAAACGAGGTAGGAGGTTATAGCTGTTCATGCCGCGACGGATATATACGAGCAGATGACCTTCACACTTGCGAAGGTACGTGACTAAAAGGTTTTTAGCGCAGTCTCATGCTCAGCACGAAATCATGCTTAAGTAATATGAAGTAAATTCAAGTAATATCTTTTCATAAAGTCGGGTTCCATAACAACAATCAAAATGTTTGTTCTTGGGCTTATGTATCTATATAATAAACCCGACTTTGTAAATAAGTATAACTTTACTTTACCTCATATTCCTTGAACATAATTTTGTGCTGAGCATGAGATTGTGTTCAAGAATCGTTTGAGCACAGAGCCTGGAACGTCAAAGTCGCACAGATTTCTATTCTAAAATTCCTTTTACGACTTTGCGTAGGATTCCAGTTTCAGATGGATGATTGGTATGCACAATTAAGTAAAGGAAGCATACATGTATAACGACATAAGTGTATTGTTGCAGTTTGATCAATGGCCATTAGAGTACGAACGAAAAAATCTGCCGAAAATCCAAACATTACCATACAAGTAAAACTGGGTACAATATTAACAACTTTGCCCATTTGAGTACTAACGAAATCAATCTACGAAATATCAATATATTACCATACAATAACATTAAAGCATTATGCAAATTTTGATTTTTGATCAAGTGAATACGAGACGTTATTACCCTTCCATAAAATGTACGGTCTTCTGATTGGTCAACGATCCATAATATATATTGATATTTACGGGCAAGCCGGTAATAACGCTAGGTCATATGACAATGTCAAGTACCGAGGGTAAACAAATCCAATCAGTCAGTCAGCCGGTAATATACACTTTTATATCCTCGTATACCATTTCAAAAACCAAATAACATATAACATTGACACTCAAAGACAGGTCGGCATTGTATATAGAACTCCGTCCCCTGTAGTACACGCACGTGAGTTTGTCTTTCTTAGTATCCCTTTTATCTTTTTATGGTAAAATGTTAACCATGACCGTGTATGCGTGCGTTCGTCTGTCCATACACCATATTAGTTTCCGATCAAAAGGTTACATGAATTTGATTAATAATTTAAATGTAGGTACAGGTCATGCTCGAGTTTGGGTATAATTAACCACTTGTTGCAGGAGTTATGGTCCCGCTTTAGCTAATAATTCAGCAAAATGATAGTTTTTGATTAAAACTTTTGAAAGGTTGCATGGAATTTATTTCAGTTTTAAGAGTAGGTTTATAATCATAAAATACAGATCAAGTTTGATTTTGGTAACAATCGCTTAAATGTAAAGGAATAACGGCCCTGTTTAGACTTAAACAGAGGAAAGGTAGTTTCGGAACAATAAGTTTTGCAGGGTTGCAAGGATTTATTCAATATTTTACACGAACGTTAAGGAAAAAAAAATACAGGTCAAGTTCAATGAAGATTACAATGTAGTAATTCTTACAGAAATTATGGCCCCTTTAAACTCAAATTTCTGTAAATTGTGGTTTTCGCTCAATTTCTCATAAAAGGTTAGTTGGAGTTCAGTCATATTTCCCAAGAATATGCATGTAGATTATTTATACAATACAGGTCAAGTAAAGGGGAGTTGAAGCCCCTTTCCAACGTATTTTTTTTTAAATTTAATATTGGATTTCCTGTTCCAGATTTGTTTCATGCTGCACATCCTTACTGTGCATGCTCATTTTGAGTTGATGGGCATTTATTTATATCAACAACATGAAATTTCATGTTATAATTCTATAAATGTTTCGTTTTCTGGTCATTGAACAAGTAATTTCTGGTGATTTAAGAACAAATTATATGCACACAGCAAGGATAACCATGCACCTTTGCCACCATAATTAAGATGTTGTATGTTAAAGATATGATATATCATATGACAAGCAAACCGCGCACCAGTGTCCGTAGCATACGTGTTCTATGGACTCATGTCTAGTTAGTATTATGTATTTTTCTATATTATTTATTACACAGATATTGATGAGTGTAGACTTGGACTCGATGATTGTGACAGTGTTGCCACCTGTTCAAATATTGATGGAAGTTTCACGTGCACGTGTATGTCAGGTTACACGGGGTCGGGTAAAACTGGCCAGTGTGCAGGTAGCATCATTCGGAACTTTTTATAAAATGTTCAAGGTTTTTTTTAATTTAGCAGAATAAGCGAACATTAAAATGTTATATAAACTGACTAGAACTTCAGAAATATCGAAACTTAGAACCCGAGAATTAGACAGGAGATTTATTGTCGCAACTCCGCCGAACTGCAAATGATAATGAACATCTTTAAGTATATCAGCTCATATTGAATAATAACAGTCCGCAATCATTTCCTATCCGAAGATGCATGCAAAGTAGTTAAGTTCTCAAAATCTATATCATGATGCTATGTAACAAGATGGATGCTGCTTAAAACCCAAGTTCCCTTTTGAATTAGATACCTAATTTCCTTTAAATATAGTCAACGATATTATCCACTTTTTTTTACTTTTTTGAGCACGGGAAAACCTATTACATTCCTTAATATGATTATGTTCTTATTGGAAACACCCATTATTTTGCCTATACCCGGGGTAACGGCCTTCAATTCAAGATCGCGGCCAAGATGGCGGACATTTTTATTGAAAATGACATTTTAAAGTAATTCAGGGCAATAACAGTAATCAAAACATTGATACGTTTCTATAATTTTTGTATTTTTTGTATCAACAATACAAATCTTTTGTACATTATCGGTTGATTTTACTAAAAAACAGTGACAAAATGGCCTTTTTTTTGCATTTTTGCATTTCGTAAGGTTTCAACTCTTGTAGAATTTTTTGTGTTGAAGTAAATTTCTCAATTTTTGTAACCAATTTGTATGACCATTTAGTAAAAAACACAATATGAGCAAGTTGGTTCAGCAAGTTTTTCAGATTTGAAACAACACACAAATACTAATTAGGAGAAACCCAGGCTCAGGCAGTATTCTTGAAAGAAAAACAAAATATACAGGTGTTTTATGAAGACATCAACATAATCCTTAAACAGTGCAATCCTTCAGAATATGGCTTCAAATAAAATCAAAACACTGAAAGAACTGGAAGAGTGATGTCCTCAAACAACAAAAGAGGTAGTTAACGCACATAAAGCAATATGTCTATTTGAAATGAAGGCGAACTTTGTCTTCTATTGTTAATAGATTGGCGCTTCGAACCGTTTTCAAGAAACTAGAGATGTACGTCTTTTTTTACTTCCAGATGTAAATGAGTGTACAACACTGACAAATCCATGTACAACAAACAGTCAGTGTACTAACACAGACGGTTCCTATGTTTGTAGCTGTGATACCGGCTACCAGTTTAATACTGTAACGGATACTTGTGACGGTGAGTGTTGTACTTTCATAATTATAGACTTTAATCGCAAAGTTTTGTATTCCTTCTCATCAAAAGGTTGTTATCTGCAAAATAAATGCAATGTAAGCGGATATCCTACATTTACATTTGACCCGTTTTCTTAAAAGTCAAAACATTGCCGAATCATAAAAAGTAAACTCGGGACAATAACAAGTGACACAAAGACGAGTATATGTTTGACCCTACGAACATGATTTGAACAATACAATCTGTGTAAAGGACCAATAGAATTTGAGATTCTGGTCGAGAAAACTCGAGAAAAGTACTTTCTTTCAGTTAAAATGTCAAATAGATTCGTTCTGCTTGACAAAATGTGGTTTATTATGAACGTGCTATGCTTAGTTGAGTTAAAGTAGTGCTTTTTACATCGAGTAAACGGAATTTAATCAGTTTTTCTTTCATTATAGATATTGATGACTGTGCCCTCCAGACAGAGTGTTCACAGTTGTGTGTAGATGGTATAAACAGTTACACATGTTCGTGCCGAAGTGGCTTCGTAGCTGCCGCCGGGGGAGTTTGTAACCGTAGGTTTTATAACCACTAACTAATTATTTTAGAATGTATATCCATTTCTATCCACCAGTGCTCGCATGTACTGGTAGATTTACAAAGTAGTTATGACAAGGTATATGTTCAAACTCGCTTTTTCAATATTGTTTGGTTACATTGTGTGACTACCTTATTCAAATGGCTGACATATATACAGCACAATGTATAGTTTTAAGTTGTATTTCATTAAACGTAAAACACTGATGAACGAGCACCCAGTGGTGTATCCATCTTATCAACTGTATTCTAAACGTAAAAACTGTTATGATTTCACAAATTACTTCATAGCGGACCAAACATGCGACAGCACACAGGGAGCAACGTGTAACGGAGGTGACTTCTCTATAGCTAAATGCGCTGTGGCCGACGGGGAGGTAATATGTGCGTGTGACAGTGGCTACGCCCTAGATTTTAGCAGTAACTGTATAGGTAAGTAATCCGAATCTTGAAATACCGAATCTATGATGTATAAAAGCGATGGCCTCAGTTTGGATTATTTAGGCATGTAAACTTCACATACTTGTAAAAAAAGTCGTTTTAAAAAAATTAACGATTTTGATGTGGACAGTTCACAGCTTGTTTGCTTTGCTTTTGGCTTGGAAGGATTTGTGAGCCCAGGAACGTAGAATATACATTCATCGATTCTACGTTCCTGGTGAGCTTTAGAAAACAGCCCAAAAAGTTGGACAGTCTTGACACCGGCCCCGTAGTCATGCTGAGCACAGACTGTTTACACTTGTCACACCATGCATTAAAATGAACAGAAGAGTTATAGTTTACAAGTCAATTTAAATTGTTATGGTAAACTTGTTCGACAAACTTTCATAAGGAATATGCAAAAATGTGATAGTATTATATTGATCCAAATTTTATGCATTAAACTCAGTTGAGCACGAAAGATGTTTAATTAGCATAGAACAGGAAGTCAAGTAACAACTTTAGCGCATGCGCGATCATTTGTTAACTGTAATTTTAACGTGTAGCACATAGCAAAAGCAATGATTTTATAGAAGCTATTACGCTGCAGTGTCTGTCTTGTCTGACATGTCTTCTCATAGTTGGACATCTCATTCTTCTGTGTGAAAGTCTAGCTGCTAGTGAGATTGCTTGTCGGTGATTTGTCAGATAATGAATTATTTAATTTTCTTATCTAACTGTGAATATCTGTTTTACAGATGTGGATGAATGTGACGCTGGTACACACGCGTGCCTGTCTGCCAGCTGCACGAACACAGCTGGCGGCTACACGTGCACATGTAATGCAGGATTTCAGTTCCAAACGGACTCCACCCACTTTTGTGACGGTATCAGATGCTAATATTTTCTTTTTATTTTAGAATACCTTTTCAATGAAAATTTCTTTTAATGCATTTTCCAAACAATATGCTATTAATACCACTTAGTAGCGTTTCTAAATAGTTCATGTTTATAATTTTATAATATATCTTTTTACCATGAACTTATAACAACTAGACTAAAGTTCCATTAGCACTGGTTGTCAAATTACTTTTATCTCTTATATTACCAAGAAATATCTTTTTCCGGCGATATTGACAATTTCTGCAATTCCCCCCTCCCCCCCCCCCCCTCTGACATAGTATTCACTGAAACTTTTCCTCCACTTTCCAGAAAAATGGGCAATTTGTAAATAAAAGATACTTGTGCCTCATGTATACATGACACACTACTTTCAACAGAGAAAGTTAATTATCAATTAAAATTTGAACATTTATCTTAATTATGTGTTGACGAGTGGAACTTTATTTTATTTTGGTCCTAGTGAGAGTACAGAATAAGCTTAGCAATTACGGACTGAACGAAAATGTAAACAAGACCAAAAACTTCAGACAGGGAAATTCCGTATAAAAGATTCTTTATACCAGACACTATAAAATACATGTAAGAAAATGAAAATCAGTAAATTTCAAGACAATATCTAGAATAAATGGATTGAACACATGTACAACATTACTGATCAATGTGAGTAAACTAGTATTATTTGTGTCGGCGGCTCAGATCGGCTAATCCGAATGTTTACAATCAATGATTACTCATTCACTGCACGTTAAATTTAGAATCACACTGCATATCTAAAAGGTAGATTTGATATCTCGGTAGTGAATGTTGCCAGTTTAAATAGTAAATACGCTTGCTATCGTTCTAACGTGTACAATTCCTATTAGCTGTTTTATGACTTTCACCCCAAATGTTAACAGTAAGTATAGTCTGCTACCCAGCGTGATGAATAAAGTAGTAAACTGTGCAGAAAACCAAATAAAGGAGTCAAGGTGAATACAATACTGGCCTATAGCACTATCTAACAACATTCATTTTCGTGTAGAAGTTACTAAACTGTGAAAGAAATGTATATGTCAATATTGTTTTAGACTGATATAAATAGAACACAATTCTATCGTTATTCTATAATTACATGTATATCAAATATAACATTATCTGTTTTTGAGTATTAACTATTAATAGGATATATAGTAAGTGTCTTGCTTTATTTTCCAGATATAAATGAGTGTTCTTCTGGCTCCACAAATGACTGTGAGAACCCCGCAATATGCGTAAACAATCCGGGAAGTTATGTATGTACCTGTCCCAGCGGCTATACTCTCAAGTCAAACGGATTGGGGTGTGAAAGTAAGTGCTTACGATATCAAAGCACTAATGGGGCTGGTGCTGTGAGAGAATGTAGAATGCTTAGATAATCTATTTATGGCAAACCTTTCAAATATGAGTTTATTCAAAGCTTAATGTATCTTTGCATATAAATTTCAATGTTTAGCACAAAATTCGTTTTCACAGCAGGTGTGTGTGCTAGGAAACCGCAAAAATAATTTCAATGAAAAAAAAAGGACAAATTATACACATGGATCATATTTTCAATCATATAGTCCAAAAATACCAAATAGTATAAAATTCAGACGTGTCGAACTAAAAAGACTTTTTACAAGGACCTTTGCTAGTAGCATTTTAGTGCGTGGCTAATATAAGGATTCAAATAAACCTATCTTTCCTCGACAAATATTAGACGGGCGCTGGGAGTTTTTACTATTGTATATGAATATAAACAGCACATCGTCTTCGACTTTATATTCTGTGAAAGTAGCTCATATAGCCAGCGTTAAATATTCGACCGGTGTCAGTTGCTACATTCTCGTCGCAAAACACAGTTACATTAAACTTTTAATAGAAATTGGAATTTTCGCTTTTTCTTTTCTCAAGGAATATCTAATTGTGCGACCATCTTAATCTTAAAATACAGTCAATCCCTCATATTTTGAATATTTTGGCAGCTGTGAGCAACAGCTAGAAGGACAATGAGCATCTGAATTTAAAAAAGCCTTGCTATGCTCAATGACATATAATACATTGTTACTTTTATATTGAGATGCACTGTTTATATCATAGCTAAGTTCCTTTCACATGTATTTGTAGCAGGCATAATCATAATTGTATATAAACCCTTATGCTGGACTTGCATATTGCATATAAAAAAGCAGGAACGTCTTTAGAACCGTGACATATCTGGTATCTTACCATCTCCCAAGAAACAAAAAATAGGTAACCTTTTCCGATGGGAACGCGGTACCAACGATACAAAGAAAGCAATAAACTATTTGCAAATTAGTACGCATCATAAATATTTTATACATAAGCGACTTAAAAATGTTTGTGTATATGTAAATCAATAATTCAGTTAATAAATTCTCTAACTAGACATAGACGAGTGTGCCGATGACTCGACAAATGACTGTGATAAAGAGGAAGGTCTCTGCACGGATACTGAAGGTGGATACACGTGTTCGTGTATAGATGGATACACAGGAAATGGTTTGACGTGTTCAGGTAACTAAAACAGTAATACACCTACATTATATCATTACAATATATCTTATGAACATTACTGTTATATCTACCACTTGACATATTTAAGCATGAAAGTCTGTGCAATGTTGTAGTGCTTTGGAGTATTTAATTAAACGCTTAAAAATGAAAATCAAATTAAAATGATATTTTCATTGATTATTTCTTCAGTTTCAATATTAAACTGATGATATTTGTGTCCCCCTATATACATTTTAAGCAGTTCACATAACACATAGCATTGTAAACATATTTGTCTTTTCTTGCCCGATACCACACTCCTACATTATAATTTCTACTTAAAGGTCCAATACTAAGGAAAGCGAAAATTCAAATATACCTTAAAAAGCACAGAAATAAGTTATTTTTAATACAAAAATGAAAGTTGGTATGTAGAAATTCTAAATAAATCACAGTACATGTACAATTATTTTTCTATGCATTAAGAAGA
>JAUMHA010172050.1:0-16560 GCA_032359765.1 Saxidomus gigantea
GTCTCAGAATTGACCAATAGGAAACCACACAGTCTAAAAACTCCTCCTAAGTCTCAGAATTGACCAATAGGAAACCATACAGTCTAAAGACTCATCCTAAGTCCCAGCATTGACTAATAGAAAACCATACAGACTAAATACTCCTCCTAAGTCTCAGAATTGACCAATAGGAAACCACACAGTCTAAAAACTCCTCCTAAGTCTCAGAATTGACCAATAGGAAACCATACAGTCTAAAGACTCATCCTAAGTCCCAGCATTGACTAATAGAAAACCATACAGACTAAATACTCCTCCTAAGTCTCAGAATTGACTAATAGGAAACCACAGAGAATAAAGACTCCTCCTAATTCCCAGCATTGACCAATAGAAAACCATACAGACTAAATACTCCTCCTAAGTCTCAGAATTGACCAATATGAAACCATAGAGACTAAAGACTCCTCCTGGAGATTATTTACAGTGTCATATGTTTTTTACTCAAACTTATAAGTATTATGTAAATGCGGCAATGAATGTATCGCGCACATTATGGCCACTCTGATTTCTTTAAGATATATCAACCTAAACAAGTCGGATTTATGGTTTATCTATCTTACCATTTATAGAAGTAATGGAGTCTGACAACTTCAAGACTGTCAAGCCATTACTGGAAGACTGGGAGAAGACCTACCCGCAACTTGAACGTAAGATCTTGTGTTGTTGTTATAAATTTAAGCCTTTGATTTAGTGTCCGTTCCATAACTCAAGAAACTCACGTAGGCTTTTACATGAAACATGCCGATTCAAATATTTATTACAGTGAGATGAAATGCAAAACTTACGATCCAGCCGTGTCGGCTTATGGCCAAGGTAACACTTTAAAGGTCAAAGGGTTTGAGCCTTAGATTTTGTGTCTGCTCCATATGTCCAAAATCGCTTGAATGACTTTCTTAAAACTTATGTGAAGTCTTTATCTTATTGAGACAACATGAAGATCTCATGTGTCAATCCTGTCGACCGAGGGTCTAGGTTAAAAATATGAAGGACAAAGGTTTGAGTCTTAGATTTCGTGCTGCCTCATATCTCCTGAGCCCCTGATGACATTTCGTGACACATAGAATAAATAATTATCTCGTTCAGATAACGTGCAGTTTTATGTGTGTCCTTCTGTCATCTGTCAGGTATCAAACATACAATAAAAATAGCGATATTTAGAATAAAAATGACGACTTCTACAATAAGAATAAATAAACACTGAATAGGAATATCAAATATACGGTTGAAAATAACGAAACGTTGAATAACAATAACACATATAACATCTAGCAATGTTTTGGAATACCATAGCAGCACTTGAGTTAAAAATAGTGGATAACTATCCTTAGTATATTTTTATTTGGCTACAGGAAAAATCAAAATCCTTACTGGTGAAGTGAAACGAAAGAAAAGTCCATTGAGAGGTAAGTCTAGTTTTTTTTTATGGTAAATGTAAAACAATAATCAATTTCAGAACCACGGGACACATCAACCAATTGTTATATTTCTTTTTTACCACTCGGATTTATCTGTAGTGTTTTTACCTACATTTCAATTCATTTGTGTGGTTCGAGGTAAACCATCAATTAAAACTCAAAATTTACTTTGCTTACGATAGTCTGATCATATTCTGCACTTTTCGCCAGTTAGTTTTCGCTGACAAATTACGATACTGTGCAAAAACAACGATAGAAAATCAATATTGAAATGTAAGCAGGATAAAGGTTAAAGTGTTTAGCTTAAACTCCCAGGATCACATTTACAAGTAGCTCTCATTTGATAAAGAAAGATGTCTCGCTGACAGAACTGACCTTTATTTGTACCAAAAAACATTCCTAACTTTGCTTTTTAAATGGATAAATACATAATTATTCGAAACATTGCGCAGTAAAATTTTTTTCAATGATATTGCAAAAAATAAGAAACGCTTTCTGGCAACCGAAAGAAAGGAATATGTCAACATTGTTTTATAGTGAATAGAACATGGTTTTATCAATATCACTATCAATAAATTTATGTTATTATATCAGCAAATTAAAAGAGATCCTGGGACTTTAGGCAGAGAACCATGTATTTGTAAGTACGCCCCTGGCATTGCTTTAAACAGACCATTCTTAGAATCATACCATAAATCCAATATAGCAATTAGCATATTGTACATCTTTCATACATTTTAAAGTTCAATGATTGCACACAAAAAATCAACTGTACATGTATTTAGAGTACGGTTTATTTATGTTGTTGTTATGTGTCCTAAACAGTGTGTTCTCGCTTTCAGGTATAGAAGCTCGGAGTAGGGCAGTGGAACGGAAACTATCTAGCAATAAAGCTGACGTCTTAGGACGCTCGTCTATTTATTTAGGCGCCAACGTACAAAGTGGACGCATGTCAACAACACACGCCGGGAAACAGTCTATGACCGGACGGAAATCTATTATTGGTGGGGGCAAGGGCAAAGGCAAAAAGAAATAAACTATTTGTCCATTTTTCTTGTTAAAACTAAATCATTACAATCCTTGATACATAATATTTTCTGTTTTGAATACTATCAAGATATGCTTGCAATATTCTAAATAGAAAAATATAGATCTAAAGTTAGAATGTCAATTTTGTTGAACTGTGAATCTGTCTAATCATCTAGTATATAGTACATAGATCTAATTGTACTTAGCAAGACTGGTGTTCGTGATGAAAATTTAAATTTACGACAGATGTCACTGAGAGGCTTTTAAGTATGGTATGTCGCAAAAAGTCACAAGACACAAAATGACGTACCGGGAGTGAGCTTGGACATCGGTGTTTGTGCACATGAACTCGATCTTCACAGTATTTTGGCTCCAGATTTGTCGTAAAGAAAGAGGTTTAAAAACTTAATTACTGACATCTACAATCTACTATGCTCTATTACGACTTACTTATAGTCTAGTGAACGTCTGTACTAAGTACGTGCCGGACTTTCTTCCTATGGCTATATCACAAACTACCAGATCTAAAAAAGGCTTCTGTATCGCTTGTATGGTGAATGTATATTGCTTGAACAGCATGTTGTTTGTGTGTGTGTTCGTGCGTGCATGCGCATTTTCTTTGTCTTGTATCTTTCCTGTTGGTTTCAGGGTACATGTACATGAGCAAATTCCTTATGCTTTGCACCAAAATCAGCGGCATTCAGTCTCAAACACAGGCTTCCATCATTGATAGACAATTTAATATAATTCGACAAGATTCAAATAAATCTTACAAACGCAGATCAATAAAGCCCACCACATGTAGGTATATGTACAAAACCTTCCTGTTTGAAAAATTAATGCTCTTGAAACTAAAAGCTTTATACAGTACTGAAAGTGCTTCCTATTGTAAAGGGAAGTAAGGCTGCGGTTCGGAGCTCAACCTACTCTCAGCAGTTACTTCCCTTTACATAGTCACTCGTTTAAACCGCTTATTAATTCGTAATATTGAAAATTTGAAGTAATTTTTCATACAATATCTGAGAATTTATTATCTTTTGGCACATATGATGTTTTAGTCGATTTTACTTTATTGTTTGCGTCATAACCAGCGTATATAACTTAGCTGGAAGAGTCCTCAGTCGGTGTGTGGAGATCGCGTCAAATAACATAAGATTTTGCGCAGAGTTCATCCAGTCAAATAGCTCAGTTTGATGAAAGGAACAAAATCGGGTTGAAAGTAGTAAAAATGCAAATAAAACATAAAATATTTAAAAATTGTCGATTCATAAAATTGTCGACAAATATTTGAAAATTGTTTATTACTGCACGGTTTGTTTTTAATTTCACTCGTTAGTATTTGTCTAAAAGCGACTGAATTGATGTTTTCATCCCGATTTAAAATATAACTACATCGCGTCTTGGCTTGTCATTTGGCAATCTGGAGAATGAAGAGACTCATTTCTCATGTTTAATGGCGCATGCATGCCTTCATTTAAACAACTCACTTTGCATTGTTTCTGCCAGTATTCTTTCAGTAGGCATTTAAAGTGCCTGCAATAAAATAAAGCACGTACTGGCTGAAAACATTCGAACGTTTTCTTTAATTCTTTGCGGATACAGTTTGTTTTTGTTTCAATCGCCTGTTTTCCTTCAAAACAAAATACGTAAAATGTGGTCAATATACATTTCATATGTCTCAAAAACGTAAACTTGACATGTTCGTGTATCAGCACCCTTGTAAAACAATAGCACAGAAATGATGAACCAAATAATAGTAGACTGTTAAACATTTTATTGAATAATAAATGTGCGAATGGCAGCATCAAACAAGACAGAATACTGTTGTTACCAAAAAACAACAACAAATAGACATACATACTCCTGAACTCTTGAATGCATATGAAAAGTAACACATGGGTTGCGGTTTGAAACCTCACGTCAGAAGTACATTTTGTGTCAACGAATTATCGTATGCTTTCAGCTAAAAAAAGGGGATTTTTTATCAAACGCAGCCACAGTCACTAGCATCTTCTTTTTCGGTACTAGCTTGAAAAGATCATCGGAACAGGAAAAACTTAGATGTCCTGTCTTTCTTATAGTATATTAGAGCATTAAAGTCATCGTATACGCATCTAATTACATTTTACTGTAAAGAGAGCAATGTTTCTGGGTTCTATTTTCAAGTCGCTTTGAGGCTCAAAATGGAATGATAGTTACAAGCACATGTTGTTTAAAACAGATACATATAGCCAATATTTTTAGTAACTATTTTTAACATAAAACAAAACAGGAAGGAAAAAAACGGGACTGACGCCATTTTATCAATGCATACTCAATATGGAGTTATAGCACATCTATATAGCATAAAACTTGAAAATTTGTATAATGTTGAAAATGATATACAAGCACCTGCATTTGACAAAAATGAAACACTACGAGATCAGGATAAGATAGCACTTAACAATTTGTAAAGACTCAATAAAAGAAAATGCACACCAACTTATATACTAGCAAATTGATGCAAACTTGTTGTATGAGGGTAACGTCCGTTTAAGCCGTATTTAGATCATTTTTACAAGTTGGCAGTTTACCATCGTGCCTGGAAAGAACCAGTACTAGATCCCTTGCCTCCCCTAGAAACTGCCAACATTCTCGCATGAAGAGATATTTGTCGGCAGTACGACTCGAACCCATGACCTTCAATCTATGAGAGGTTCCAATGATCTCAAGTCAACGCCTCCAACGGCGGACTTATAAACTTTAATAGTACTAATGTCAACAATGTAGTGCCGGATTGTCTCTTTGCTTTGGTGATGATAAGCACAATCCTGTCTAAATGATTTAAACACGATAGTGCAGTTTGTCGTTTCCGGACAGAAAAAAGTTTTAATATAGCCCTTTCTCTCACGTATCCAAATTATTCATCGCGGAGAGGTGCGGCATTGTTTACCCAGAGTAGCTAAAATACGCAAATAGCTATTTTTGCGAAAATAGAATTTCACATACAAAACTATATTTTTTGGTTATTAAAAGTAAGTGTTGTTATTAAAAGTAAGTGTTAAACTGGTATAAATGTCATTCCATCATGTAAATGATTGAATTTGAAGATTATTAGCCAAAATGACTGGATTTTTTTCTCTTTACAGCCAGTTTGCACACACGACCGCCTTTTAATACTTCTGTTCTTTGATTATATATCGTTTATACATAAAAGCACACAAAACATAGATTAAACACGGCTGCCAATGTAAAAATTAGAAAATATATATTACTCAAACAAATATACTAGCTATGATACGGCCACAGACGTTACAAATTGTCCAACAAAACAAGTAAGAACTAATAAGTAGAAAGAACTGTGCCCGACATTTTCTAACTTCTGTTTATACACGGAACAATTCCGTACAGGGCAGTTAAACTAACCATACATCACGCCCTTGTAAACACTAATTTTGATTTTTGCAATTGACATTTAGATACTTAATTTTGATTTTCACGATTACACACGTACCTGGCACCGGTATTACGTAACAAGCCCATCATGATGGATTTAGCAAAATAAACGATCCGTATTTTGAGGTTTCGGTATCTGTCCTCTTTTTCCTCTTTTTCACAACTCCATTATTTATATATCAGTTACTGTTACAACGCGACCCATCAATTTAGGCCGGGTCGTCTCCCTTCCACACAAATCAAATTTCAATCGCAAACCAATATTGAACTCTTTTTTTAAATATCCTATAAAACAGTTATCGAGTTAGGCGTGTTTAATTCTCAGATAAATCACAATGAGGAAAGCTAAATACCGTAAATCGTGGCCTACTCGCGGTGATTAAAGTTTTGCATTATATAAGAAACTATGAAAATTGACTTGAATACACAATAGCAATTACAGAAAGACTGTAAATCAGATCCTTTTCTATACACGACATCACAGTTTCCGGCCTAAAGTACATTCAATTTACCAGTTTAGAAATGTTTTTAGAAGCTGTCCATTTCCCCGTACAGTCCGAAATACATTCTCCTATATAGCCCGAAATACTCAACAATCCGAAATTTAACAATCTTTATAATCAGTTCATATCCGTTGCATACGTTTTACAACCTATCAATCAATGATCATTCGGGCCTTGCCAAAATTCATTCCTGCTTGACTGGCACCTTTATTCGATCCGTATTGTAGACCGATCACTTGCTGGCCGGCTTTTAGCTGTTCCTCACTGAACGTTCTAATATTATGCTCACATTTTTTCGGCCAGATCTCCGGTCCTTTGTAGTCAGGGCGGCTCTGTGCCTGAAACACAAGTGACATTTAGCAGGTATAAAAACAAATATTAAAATATTAATTGATTTTAACAAACTGCCATTTTTGTGTGCGTGTGGTTTTGCCGTTATTTGTCTTGTTTCAATATATGGCAAAACCTACAAAGAATTACACCATTGTGCAGCTTTCATATTGAAACGTCTTAAAAATTCTTAAATGACCTACATGCGACAACTGAAACGTTTAATCACATCTTTTAATTAGATCTAAGATAGTTAAAGAACAAAGCGTCCAAGTGTACATGTGTTATGTAAACGAAAACGATATTCGCTTTTATTATTTGAGTTTTTTGTTTCCAAACAAATTGCAAGTATTCTAAATGTTGTTGTGAATTGCTAAATGCCTCCTAGATAAATCATTCATGTAACTGATTGAGAAACTACAGACGTTTTCATTCCTGGTGGCCATTGGCTTGAGCCCCGTACATGAAGTGACCCGGGGAGTTTGAAAGTTGGTGCTCTGGTACTGATTCCTCGTTGAAACGATGGTTCGATAAAATGCCCGTTTAAATTGGTGACACGCAAACACATCACACAAACAGAAGAAAACAGGTATGCCCGGCTGAGATAGACTTGCACGATATACGCTCACTGAGTTATCATAAATAGATAGTCAACTGCATAAAAACCGTAACAGATATCAAAACATTGAAATCGGATTTCTATCAGAAATATATTCAATTATGCATAGTGTTAGTTTCATGAGAAAATTCGAACAAAATATTTGAGGCGCATTTCACCTTAAATAAGACCTACTGTACTAATGAATCACTGTCCCATAGTATCAGGAACGCGAACCTTCAGCTAGCAGTTACTTATTTCAGTCAAAAATGCATTAAAACCGATGAATATGTGAAAGCTACACATGAAATCATTTGTTAGGTCCGTCTATAAGAAATATTAGAGATTTGACATACTTCGCACATATTGCAGTTATTTACTAGTAAAAACTTATAACAAACTGCCTAAGCACTGCTTAGGTGCAACACAAATTATGCTTGGTCTCCATTTCGTACCGTGCAAACTATGTATCTAAATCTTAACTTAAATACATCATATCTACGAAAACCGAATTTATCCACCGTATAAAAGAAACGTAATAAGTCTTTATTTTCTATGATTTAACATGTTAAAAAAAATAATCCCCTTACCTCAATTCCTACAGCTCTAATACATGTACACACTTGCACTAAATTAGTCCTTTCATATAAATATTCTGTTTGAAATACGTTAGTGTCTGGTACACCAAATTCTTGTGCTTTCTGTAGAAATATTCCTATTCTTTCCCTTTCTCGAGCCATCGTAAATGCTTGATTTTTTGTCTCTTGAAATGTTTTCTTAGTAAAATCCATTTTCTTTTCTTCTGGAAGAACTGCGTCTATCAGTCTGGAATACATTTTAACAACGATCTAGTAAGTCATTGTCAGCTCCCTCTACGGGAACCACTTTATTGTAATCAGAGGCGTTGTGTGTAATACCAGTACACCATGATCTATAATGTATATGAGCAACATAGAGCGAGCTTAACCATAATGTAAGTGACCATGAGTCAGGGGGCATTCTGATGAATTCTTCAGATCAATTTACTGAAACCGCGATTCCCGAAAAAATGAAAGTCAAAAAAATAATAGTTGCGAGCATTTCTCCATCACTCAAGGAGTCTCCGCACTAGTCACAGAACTTGAGTATTCATGTTACTTCAAGAAGTCCTCCGTGAAAATGTATACTGTACGCTTGGCCATGCTTAAAATCATAACCCTGAAAATCATAAGACATGAGCCTAACAATCGTAACAACAGCATCCGTGGTGCTCATTAGACTTGCCATATTATCATCATCCATTATGGTTCGTCTGAGCACTTGTTTTCTGAGGTCGTTGTCAAAGGGAGACAAGCCAACATGGCATGGATCTTTAATCAAGGGAGACTATCCAGGTTTTTGTTTTGAAAATTCTGACAATGATTTAAATTTAAAACAAACTGTAAAGATGTTGTATATTTCCGTCTCTTTTGTATGACACGGCCTCTTTCAGCAAGTTTTAAGCTAATGGTATAGAATAAGCAATTATTTGTAAACGTTGTTCCTGGCATTTCATATAAGTAATAAACCATTCTACTAGCATGCAAACAAGTATGTCAAGGGGCTCAGGACCTGTCACAGGACTATGGAAAAATGAAGGGCTCTTACTTGCACAAAAGCATTCCATCTTTCAGTGTGTTATGGAAACTATATGACATTTCTCGGCGATCACTCAGGTCCTGGATCTCAATATTCTCCCCGGTCATTTCCCCTATCCAGTACAAACATTTCTTCGCTTCATCTATGTCAAACTGCGAGTCGATCTGTGGTGAAAAGAAAGTGAAAACTGCAAAAGAAATTTAGATTCACCCATGCGGTTCTTGACATTTTTGACACACATACGTATACTTGTATGTGAAAAATATGTCTGACCAGCCCCCTCTCGCATCTTAACATTCATGGTTCCCAGCATATAAACCTGCAACGCTTTTTTTCTCGGGAGATTGTACAAATGAATCATTTTGTTAAGGTTTTCAGTTGACATTTCATTAAACTGTTCCGGATGGTAATTTGCTACGATGATACATTATTTATTGCCATTATTATCATGTTTTAAAACGCTGAATTTCACATTCTTTCTTGTTTTGTCAGCTCATGATTTAGTGTTTTCCTGAGATAATATCCCGATATTGTTATGGAGTACCTATGATCAAATCAGTCGCGATCACAGGCATTATGACTTCAGTTGTTGTTGTTGTACGAGTTTAACGCCCATTTCAATCGTATTTCGAACATTTATACAGGTGGACAGTATACGTAAACCATCGTTCCTGAGAAGAACGAACTACATGTAGTACTATAGCTCCTTCTGCCACATTTCTCACATAAAAATGCTCGACATGGGCCCATGGCAAAAGTCCATGAGAATTTAAACGGACCCAGACCCATTCTGGATAGCTTCAATCACGAAAAAACAGAGATGGGCGATGTGGAATTAATGCGTCTTGTTTCTACCGTAGCACATATAAGGATTGTATCTTGGCCCCGAGAAAGATGGGAGCAGAACGAGAGAAGTTTTCACTTTTCGGAAAAAAGGGCTTAGCGATGTTTGATGTAAATACACAGACTTACATCACATTATATAACAATTTACATACTCATATCCAATTTTGAAAATTCTGTCCCTTTTATATTTGACCAGTGAACTGAGTCTGAAAGAACATGTGCCTAAAACGTCAAGCCTACAGTTTTGAATGTACTCAACGAAAGATTAGGCGCTGAGAATAATATAATCTACTGGCTTGCTGCAGGTAAATGTTTCTGTCACTGCGACCAGTACACTGAACATCCTTTGAGTGTGTTCATGATCTACACTCGGCACTATTCTTTAAGTGATTTTGTTTCAAGTAACAATTCACGATCTATACTGTCCAAATTTGGAAGATACACAGGTCAGGTTTAGAAATACATGTATGATAGGGTGAGCGTTGAAGTTTAAAAGGGTTAGAGTGCAACTGTTAATTTCAAACATATGAGAAATAGCTACTGAATCATTTCTCTACTAAAAATAAACCTTACAAACGACAAAATAAGTCGAATAGCAACAGTTATTATTTACTATGATAATAAAATACCATTTTTACAATATCCAAAAGAAATAAAACTGACGAAAACGGAGTCATGTATACAGATAATCATTATAAATCAGTGAACAGTGTATTTATTAAAATCATGATTGTCATTTTGAAGGGCACTATCACTTCAATACTCAAACCAACCACATGTAGGGTACATGTAGTAATCCACCATTAAAATTCGTAACTTGTACGTCGGTGTGCAGACTAAGTGCGGCGTTAACCATTCATGTGGGTGATTTAAAAAAGAAGAATTGAGCAATTTTACGCGCTAGTGACTTATAAAACCAAGCACAATAATTTGTAATCCACTAGCCTAACACTGATATTATCAGCTTCATTTTGCGTATTTTCACCGTGCGGAACAAAAAATACGACGTTTATCCCATGCATTCCTGTATAAACTTTACCATATAATTTTTTGTGCATTTATAAGCTACAGTAGTCATAATACACTTGAATCATCACCTACCATTTAGGAAAAAAAGAGATATAAAAGAGAGTTTAAACTTGATCATTTTGACCGCGGTTGCTTGTTTAATTCACGATAAAACTTGGCGAGGTGCACACATGTGCCTTTGTATTTTAAAATGCTGGCTTACAAAAAACCCACACGGGTCAATTTCATCGATGAATATCATACTCGAATTTTTTTCTTCCGCAATTGTCTAATGTATTCTTGTCGAAAAGAGGCAAACTCCACGTTTATAATTGACTTGCACAACTAATGATTGAAAAGGGGTCGCTCTACGAGGCTCAGTTCTGTAGCCTTTTTCTCGGGAAGTTTCAACTTCACAGGCATCATCGTCCCTGGGAAGGAACCAGTACCAATCTCTATCCTCCGTAAGAAACTCACATAAAAAGACATGGTCGGTAGCAGGGCTCGAACCCATGGTTACAGTGTTATCAAGTTAGCGACTCTTAAGTCGGACCAGGGTTCGACTACAGTCAGTGAATCACGTTCAATGCTTCTGCAGTTCCTTCTTTCGAAGGACCAGTCAACGAGTGCAGTAATTAAAAAGATTTTGCTTTTACAATCGATGTAAAATAAACATGTCTAAACTCCCTCCTGTTGGTCCGCGGACAATAAACGCGTACAGAGGACATTCAATTCGCATTTTTTATCAATTGTCAACATTAATATTCAATTCAAAGTGCATAAATACATATACCTGAGTGAAAAAAGTCAGACGGTTTATCAGTTTCAATATTTCATTAAAGAAATTCAAACATATTCTATAAGTTCTCTTAATCCTTTATCTGCTTTCCTTTCAAGATCTCTGAATAATTACTACCTGTATTGTACGGCCTATACTAAAGTGTATTATTCAGGGTATCGTCTTACTTCTATGTTTACAAAGTTTTTATTCACAAGGTCTTAAGTCTACTAATTGTTTACAATGTTTAATATCGTTTTGGGGAAAGCATTCATTCTAAAACAATGAAAAAATAATGTGTATGTACTGTTTGTGAAAATAAAATAACAGCCAACTGTGTCAATCTATCGCGCTCAGCCATTTAACAACGCTTTTATCGCAAACTTTGACAAAATGTATGCATGTGTACAACAGACGACCTTTGAATAAAAACAACCTTGGCAAAAAAGCTAAGCAAAACCAACTTGCTTTATTCGTCTTTTGATATTCTTAAGAATAAAAACCGCTTTTTTGACAAAGACCGCTTTCGTTCAAGTTTGTAGGGGTCAGTCTAACGCCTGTTTCAACCGCACTTCCTCATTTTTACAGGCGTATAGCTATCGTTCCTGGGAAGGACTAGTTGGTGTCCTCCGTAAGAAACTGCCAATTTTCTCACATAAGAAACAATGTCGATAGCAGGGCTTGAAATCGTGACCCCTCGGTCAATTGAGAAGTTAGCTGCAATTCACTCAAAGTCCAAGATTATAATCTGCGAAAGAAGTATGACATTCACTTCAATCATTTGTAATACAACATTTCTTTTTTATGTACAGACCGATTATGGAAAGTTTTGCAAAGACAGTTTTTGACGCCTGCTTCTCGGAATGTATGGTATCCATTCGGAACATCGTCAGACCTTTTCCTCTTCTACGGAAAAGGCCGACCGACGTTCCGACTGGAATCGGACCATCATCATTGGCTAGTTTATAGTCACGATTTCCCACGGAAACTACGGGTCAAACAGCAAAGACTCCATAACTAAATCGAGTGTCATCCGATGCAGATACTTCGAGCTTCAACCTTAGTCATAGGACATGGTATTCCCGTCAGTTGAAGTAAATTATCATTTAAATGAACCAAATGGCACCGTGACCAAATACCTTGATTTTTTATTTGAAGTCTGCATAATTTATAGTAAGTGTGACAGTTTTTCGGACCGGCTTAACTTAGACTAGGCCGCCAACCTTGTATCAGTTTGAATATTTAAACATTTAGTCATGAACAAATGTAAGAAAAAATCTCGACCAAGACATAAATTTTGACATACACCCCATTACGAAGATGAGCAACAGTGAAATGATTTTCAACTTTCGTTGTAAGATTTAATAAACATTGTTATTAACTGCTCGTCCTCAGTCTTCAGTTTTTCATGTCCTGACGACAGCTTAACCGGGTTAAGAACTTAAAGATACAGGTATACTGATACATAGGAACTTTATACACCATAAATCTTTCTGCAAATAACTTGTAATTCACCCAAGTGGTCTTGTATGATGGAGTGTTTAACAGGTAGCTTTACGATTGTTTGCTCAATAAATAGTTTTGACTATAAAACGGACTGAGATATCTCGATATACAAATGTATATATCTATATCTTTATTGTACATTCTTTCGATGATCCGTAAAACTATATATTTTTTTCATCCGAAGTAATTTATCATATGAGAACGTGATGCTGCAGATGAGAACATGTAAACAGATCATCAGCATCTGGTGGTGATGATGATGAGGAGGAGAACAACGATGATGGTGATGATTTAAGTATCAAATCATTCGATTAATATTTTGATGATAACGATGGCATTGGCATACCATACGTGCTGTTCGTCCCACTGTCCGACACTATTGGACATTCATTAAGATCAGCCACTGATGTCGCAAATAACACGCATGTGTATTTATCTATACTATCAGTACAATTCATCCAGGATAATTTGAAAGTGACATAATAGATATATATGTGCACACAAGTTTAAAACCATTGCACAAAAAGCAAGAAAAAATCACTCCTTATATTGTATAATGAATTTTATCAATTATACATATCTGACCCATCCGCTTCGTCACTGTCACATTATCCAACATTAACTGTATCAGTTTGTTTGATGACGTCACTGATACGATATCCTACATAAACTGTATCAGTTTTTGAAAACAACGAAATAAACTATCTATTGTCGAAATATTTATACCTTTTAAACGTTGTTTTTTGTACATCATTGTGTAAGAAATAGACACTGGTTTTATTGTCATTTCATGCATTTTTAGCATCTTTCAGATGCATCACCGAATACACACAATTAAGAAATACGAACTACCAAATCTGTTCGTAACCTTTCAAGTAGCAAAGCTTTATAATACAGACGAAAAAATGAAAACTTTTACAAAAGATCTGAAACTGTTAGCGCTTTTTCTTTCGATCAAAGGTCACGTTTTTGAAATTGCTTATACAATTTCTCATCAGTACACGAAGGAGGGGATTCCGATTGTTGAAGCTGTGGAAAAACGTCTGTCTGTGACATAACTAGGGTAAGAAGTGCCACGCTTTGATATCATCATCTTCATTCCGTGCCAAAGAGCATGATTCGGAGTTTCGTAAGCCCACTAACGTCAACCATAAATCTCAAAATCTTTAGGAAAACTTGAGATGATTCAGTAAGGAATTTCTTAGAGTCAAGTATAAGACCGTCATCGCGGCGGATCGAACTGATGACCCTTAGACTAGGAACGAGTAGTTTCATATTCGTCTAGTTGGGCTGGTTCCAGGTATAAGTACCAGTATGAGTTGACTGAAGAAATATAGATTTCAGTGTAGACGAAAACTTGAGGGTTAAATAAAAAGTAATTGTATGTGCAATGAACACTGAACGCTCGACCCTGCACATGCAGACGGCGCACACAGTAGGGTGTGAACTGGGGTTGGAAGAAGTTATCTTATCTCTATGTATATGATTCAAAGGGACTGAAAAAAACATATATCCATGATATCGCCTTCACTTAATGATTCGGCTCCCCCTTTTTTTGCGGGACACAGTGCCGAGGTCTACTACGTTAAAAACAAGCAGTGTTTGTGACCTTTAATCGGGTTCGAACTAACAACGTCTGTGTTAAGCGACCAACTAACTTCTTATCCTCTACATCACTGGTCTTTGTTCGCTTTTCACTCGGTCGTCAACTTCCCATTCATTTAATATCATTTATTTAAATCTGTCTCTGTAGCTTGTCTTAAGAACAAAAATAAAATAAATTGAAATAGTCACGCACTTGCATTATTGAAATATGTTAGTTGTTAGCAAGACTGGTGTGTTTAAACATTTAAACTGATATAGGAACATGATATATGATACCATTATACTTGATAAATGCGTAGATTCTACATGTGTCAAGTTTACAGACTTAATTTAAGTATTTACTTATGAAAAAAAGCTGTGCTTTTTAACACGTCTTAACTTCTTTAAATATGTAGGATTGGCAGTGGTTTTTAGTGCTAAGTTGGAAATAGTAAATTCGAATAAGTGCAAAATATAGAACGAATTAATTTATACGTCCGATAATATTTATAATTATATAGTCGGTGATTCAAGTCAATTCAACCTACAACTCGACGGAATCAGCAGCATTTCCTTGAGAAACTCGAGCTTTCCTGCAATTAATCGATTTCAGTACCATCACACAGATTTCCCTGTCCCATAAACCTATTACAGGTGCAAAAATCAATCGAACTTGAATCTGTTTTGATCGTTTATAAACAGATAAATGTCCACAGATATTCAATAAAGTCGCAAAACTAAATCCTGTACTCTGTCAAGTACCATAAGATACTACAGTTGAAGTGCGGTCAAGCATTGTGTTTTTCAAAAGGCATCTATTATCACACGGTCCGATTTGACAGCTGAACTACCGTGTAACCGAAACATGTACTAAATAGGACAGTTCTATGTGAATGGGGAAAAAACAAGATAAACACGTTTAGGTTTATGATAGCCATAAACATAACGAACTTTGTAGAAAAATTAAAATGATGTAGATTCTAAAATAAAGCAAAATGTACCTTTACTTGTGTATCCCTAGCTAATCCAGCTTTAGCCGCACGGTACGACATTTTCTCATACACTAACTTTGTGACACTTCGTTGAACAATTTCAATGAACTGTCACCCCGAGTGTGTATCTCACGCGAAGGCGTGGCTAGCTATAAATAGTACCAGAAGTAGTAGATCTTTTTATCGTAGGCAAACTACCTACAACTGGTAAAACTGTACTGAAAGGTGTACACGTACGTACCTCAGAATGGAGGTCACTGATCAAGACACTTAGAACGTGATTATCAATATCTAATATGACCATTAATTAACTGTGTACTTTAGAGCCGATATTCCCGTCCCGTCGAAGCTTTTGCCGTCACTTTTTGTAGTGAATATGTCACAGGATGAGAAAAATGCGAGACCCACCGGGACTCGAACCCGGATCGCATTTTAGTGAGTTTTATAAAGTTAAGCAATTACTTGTACATGCACCGGCAACTGACCTTGCCATGCTGTCACAATCCCGCAGCTCTATATATTTATCCCTGTACGAGAAGCATGCAGCTTGACATTGACTCGAACCTGGGGCCCTTCGGTTAGAGGACGAATGTTGTACCAAATGAGCTACCAAACAACTAACACATTTTCTCCCTAACAGTTTTCGAACTGGTTACTCGGGTAGCCGGATCGTGACAAACTTACCAGTCAGAAGGCAGAAAGACCTTTACCAAATAAAGTTCTTTAATTAAACGCCATCGAAAAATTACGCACAGCGAGTGCCTGCAGTTATCATTGCACTAGTTTTTTTATTTGCTCCATTAAACCATAGGAGCTCGATGTCGGGATTATGCTTTTTCCGGCTTTGTTTTGTCTTTTTACATTTATCTAAGAACCAAGC
>JAUMHA010172161.1:20279-30608 GCA_032359765.1 Saxidomus gigantea
AGATATTGCAGTATACAGCATGTCAATGAAGATTTGCTATTTATACTAAACAATGTCAAACAGTCCTGAGATTTGCAAGTCAGGTTTGAATGCAATGGAAATGTAAGCTCCTGATCAACAGACAGGTCAAGTTAAAGCATTTGACAGTGTGAAATGGGTCGAATGCTGATATATAAAAGGCTACATCTCTCCCAATGACCCAGGCAAGGTGACTGATGATTAACCACTCAAGCTTTGTGAACATGCTTGGAGAAGACTGAAATAAAAACCTTCCTTTAACTAGGTTTCGGCAAAGATAAATTTGGACAAAACGACAATACGACTGGCTGTCAAATTTGACCAGTATACTGTGAACAGGACACCATATATTGTTAGGTTTTGACAATTCTATGACATTGGGTAGTACATAGAAGCAATTTTCAGTCGATGACGTTTGTTTCAAAGATCATAGTTCTTGCAATCATATGTTTCTTTTCCTGCAGAAGTGATTGACATATAAAACTTCAAGTACATATATCCAGCATGCAGAAGTACATGATATAGCAAAACCTTAAACACTCTCGATATTTATATTTAGCTGCGCTTCCTTGGGATAATGATATTCAAATGAATTCACTTGAAATAAAATCCGATAGTAGGAATACATTTATTTAACAAAACAGCACCCTACCTTGTAGAATATAAGTGTTGTGAGCCAAGAAAATGTTTTTTTATTTCAACTTCGTACTCTTATCTTAGCACAATAATTCAAATTCTGAAAAAAATATGTTTGGATTAATCATTTTATCTTTCCTGATCTCACATTTCAACAAAACATGCGAAGTTTATCGGCAGCCCATCTGTATATTTGTTAACGGATTTGATTAAAGTCCCATTAGCAATTCGTATGTAAAATTAGTTGTTGGTCTTTAAATTACCAAAAAAATATATTGCCCGCGAAAATCTTGTTGTTTGTTCGAAAAACATTCCCAGCATTGCTTTTAATAAATCGATATGCAAATTTATCATCGATTATCTATTATGCTAATGGGACTTTAACCAGAATGGTATCACCTCAAAATAAGAAAATTACAGTTAGTTACAGGATGCTTCTGTCTGTAACAACAAATAGAATATTTATCCCTTTAAACCTTTAATTAGAGCATTCCTGAATTCACAAACACCATAAAGCTTTCTAGGACACACCGTCTTACTTCACTATTGCACACCATTCCGTGGTAATGCTTATGAAACATTTCTTTCAACCATCGAACATTACTTGTACTATATTTTGATGCAAGACAAATCTGCAATTATAAAGTTTTAGATCAAACAAAGGGTCCGCAGATAACGCCGTGTTAAAAGTTGTTGACGTACATTTCCGTATAATCACTCATGCATTACACATGATACTTTTTTATTGTTGAAATAACTTCATAAGCAGCCTCGTTCATCTTTTGACCTCTTAAACGACATATGGACATTACTGTGTTGACCTAATCTTATCCAGCCAGAAGGAATTAGTTTAGAAATTCATACACAGTGAACAGTTGCCATCAGAATGACATCGATCAATGACGTCATAGAGTGTTTACATTTCAGAGGGTATTTCTGGAAATGGTGTAGAATTTTAAATATAGCACTGATTGGCGACATTTGATACTAACAGCAAAAGAAAAGATTGTTATGTTAGTGAAATAATAAAAATCTGAGGTCATTAGTTCGGTCATTAAGGAACATACCGTACAACTGATCAATGTAAAACTAAATAACCTCAAAAACATAAATGATATCATACATGTATTCGGAAGTACTATTACTTAAGCTAAAAGTTTAAGCTAGTTGATAAAATCAGCGTTTTAAAATATTTTGCAGTACCGTAAACCATTCAATAATATATGATGAGTTGTTGTTTTACAATTAATGGAAGGATAGCGATTTATTACAGAAGGCCTCTATATTGATGAGTTGTGGTAAATTAAGAACTTTTCGCCCCATTTGTTCTTTAAAAAATTATCTATTTATCATTGTACTTTCATTGAACACATCATACCTGCTAGATGTAGGCTATGTCCCTTTAAGACCCCTTTGTCTAGCCAGTTTATATTTGTATGTACATTGTACTTTGCATGAAGAGACTGAAAGAAAATGCTGCTTACCTTACAGAATATTAAGTGCGGATAGACGGAAAAATTGTAAAACAATCGGCAGATCATCAACGAAAAAAGATGAAACGGGAATGTATTGAGACCAGAGACAATAAATTAACTGATAAGACTAGCGTAGGATAATTAGCATCTCGAAATGATGAAAGAGAAAATAAAGGACTGAAATGGATATTAATTTCCGGTAGAAATATAAGGTGAAGTTCAAGTCTTATATTTCAGGAAAAGAGACTGTGTGAGATAGCGTACATATAACCTAATGATAATTCATCTACAAAAATTGATAGAGAACAGTTTTGTGACCTTTATGAAGCACATTTTTATGTGCAACTATTTTTGAATTAAAACAAAAACACGTTTTTTAAGACAGGGAAAAAAGTTTCATTTATACCGATTGTAAAGATACAAACTGACAATTACAATCTGAAATTAATTTATGTTAAAATGTAAGGTTAACCTACTTAAAACCTGGCTTATCTGTAATATGGTCATGTAATTATGGTCTACCGGTATGTGCTCTTCGGATGCCTAAGTGATTAACAACTTCATTTTGACATTCAGTAGAGGGTTAAGAAACAGTATATTTTCAGCCGATTTAATAATTATGCCACTCTCGATTCAAAATTTCTTGGTTAAATAGGTTGATTGGCTTATGTGTGTTGCTCTCATAAAACATTGACTTGAATATTTTCCCACCAACTTTGAGTTGCAAACAAATGCAAGCAAGCCAGAAGCATATAATCTGTTTGTAGCCGCAATTAATTATGATATCGCTATTATTTACTATATCTGTTCACATTTGCAATCATTTGTAAGACTATTTCACAGTAACAATTCCGCGGAATGAATAACATGTTACTATATAAAACAGATACCGCAATGCTGGTAATCGTGCTGATATTGTCGAGGCATCAAATGCTCATCTGGGCAACATTAATTTAATTCAAATTGCGTCAAAGTACTTGGTTTCACTACCGATCAAACTTGCTGATTCCCACGTAAAATAGAACCAACATGCGATTTACGCGAACTGTAATTTAATTTCCATCGATTTTTGTTGCTCTCAAAATGAATTTGGAAGCAATTTACACTTATGTTGGGAGTTGTCACGCGGTTGCTGGCTAATTTACAGGATTTGGTTGAAAAGAACCAGTTGGGTGGTAATTACCTTCAATGTCTCACTTGCCCCTGTGCCATTTCAATTTGAATGCAAATTTCGATTGCATGTAATGTCTCAATATTCATATGAGTTTTGTTTCTGAACTATCGAGGTACAAATGGGATTTATGTTTAACGCATACAAAACGCCCTAGTATTTATATAACGCGCTGCTTCGATCGAAGGATGGCTGTGAGAACATTGTTTCTGATCCCCTACGAATATCTAAAAGTAATTTGTTAATGCAGTTTTGAAGATACGGATAATTGAAACATTGGCGTTAAAATTTTCCCATCTCCTGGTAGAACGCATGCAATCAGGTTTTGTTTATTTACTCACAAGTATTCTGTTCGTTTGAGACAAGTCGTTATCGTAAAAAACCCAGTGCAAGATAGAAGAAAATAATAACAAACATACAACAGTTCTGTGAAATCTCGTTCTGTGAGGTATATTTGAGTTAAGTGAAATTTTAGGGGCGTAGAGTTGCATTATTAAAAGGATTTGTAATATCATTGAAAGCTTCCCGCTCTATCTCAGATTTAAGTGAAAAAGTAAGGTTCTTCGAACTGTTTGAAATTAACTGTTTTAGGACGAATCATCAAATAAAAAGATTCTAGTATGAATTCCTGTAGAATATTTCTGTCATTTTGAAATTGTGCTTTATAAACGCTTTTAAAATTCAGTATAACTAGTTTGGAGGTGACGTCAAACCAAGCTCCTCAACATTTTCAACATATTTTCTCAAATTGCTATGTAGATTTTACTTGAAGTGTTAATTCTAGCCATTACTTTTACATTTCATGTTTTCGTTTATCATTTTGGAGAAATTAAATGTTTTCACCGCACACTGAGAACAAGCAGCTTTAAAGGGGCACTCCCTAATTCTAGCAGATTATATTCTTTAAACTTTAATTTTGTGATCAATGAACGTAGCATGATACATTAATAAATACAGTTTTAAAGATCAACATAATTTTATAGGTAAAGTCTCATTTTAGCACAATTTATCAACATAGAGACCGTCTGTAATACATCGCTATCCTATCATTAATTGTACAACAACAACTTTACACATAGATTATTGAATGTAAAACGGTACTGCAACATATTTTATAACGCTGTTTTTACCGATGATGAGTCGAATTTATAGCTTAAATGTTTCAGGTTAAGTAATTGCGCAAAGATACAACAATAGATCTGCACGAAAATGTACATCGTAGACATATTGTTGTCAAAACAACCTATATTAGATTCGACTGACTGCTTGTACAAGCTAGTTGAAACAATATCAATCATCCCTGATAAAGGTCGGGATGCTGCTTTGCCTACACAGTTTGTAATTTGTCATAAATCATTTGTGAACATATCTCACCATCATCAAACAAGTTTCCCTCCTAGCGCTATCAATTATGCGAATTTGTAAGCATACTTATTCCGCAGCAAACAATTACAAAACTGTCGGGGATACGGAGTGTAAATACTTTGCCGACAGATAAAAGCGGTTGTAACAGGTTTTTAACAACAGAAAACGACGTGGGTTAATGTGATAAATGAGCGAAACATGGTGCTTTTTGGTTTGTGCTGCCTGCTCGCTAAAATGGTCATAAGTTATTATAAATACTTTGTACAAGAAGAATGGTTTGTTGTTGCTTTTATCGTATATATTTTTCATACATTTTGTAAATATCTTAAACATATGTACGTGATATGTGTTTCTTAATTGCTATATGAAATGTAATTTTATTCACATGTCGTTAAAAGGTTGTTTTGTTTTGCTATATCATATGTATTTGTTCATACCGTATAAAAACTGATATACTGTATGTTATTACAAACTGTATGTTTCTGTTCATCTATATCATCCGTTTTTACAAATTTAATAAAAAAATATATTTTGTGATGTTCTAATACATGAAGTTTAAAACGGTCATTTGCGTTTGGCAAGCGTTTTGCCAATTCATATTTTGAATACGCATGAAACAAATTATCATGGCAGTGAACTCACTAAGTCTGCTGGTTCTGTTTCGCGCGCGCATTTGTATGTGCGTCATTGTTGCGTGTCTGTTTGCCTGAGAGTAGTATGCTATCTGCATCCTATAGAAAGCATGACATCGTTACTTCATGAGGGTAACATAAACTGGCTACTTCGTGGCGGAGGCATATCTCAGTTATCTCAGGGAAAATTATAATTTCGAGACTTCCTAGGGAAAGTATTACTCCATTAACTTTGTATAAAATACAATTTCGATATTTTTCGGAGGATGTATGACTTAGTTTCGTCATAGGGGAATTGTTAAACTTGCTTACTTTTCTAAGATGCATTTGTTTAGTTCCTGAAGGAAACGTAGCGTTGCTTCTTCCCGGAGGGGGTGAGAGACGCACTGGAGAAAAGCATGGTTTTGTTACTTTTTTTAGGGACATATAACGTTTGTTCTGTGTTGGTTTTGTGGCGTGATTTCATAATGGTGTATATTTGACAGCCTGATGAAGGCGTTGCCTTTATATAGAGTTCTTATTCAACCCCCTTGTTCGCTGCGGTTTCCTATTGTTGGAGAATTCATTATTCTATGTATATCATGTTGTTGGGTAGCGCTGTTTTAAAGGATTTTCAGGGAAAACTTTCTTTATTTACGTCGTTTCTTCTTTGGGCAAGCATAGTTTTGTTGCTTCAATGGAAAAGCAGAACTTGCTTACAGTTAAGCACAATGATCTTTCGATACAACGCAATTTAAAATGTTTTCACGTGCACCTTAATGATAAAAGATATATTATGTTCTGTTCGGTTCTGTTCTGGAACAATTCGGATATAAAACATTTTGGAGATGAGACACCAAGGCATATCAGTCTCGGTCTCTGCAATATGATGGAAATTCAATAACAATCTCCCTATTCTATCAATATTTTCTGGTAAAATGCTTCCCTATTATGTATTTAAACTTTTAACGATGTCTGTTCCTATAGAAAACAAAAATCGACTGTCAGTTTTGATGGTAATTATATTTCAAGCAAGATAGCAAAGCGGAATTGAAGTCTGTCGAAGAAATACCGACTGGTTGAAGAAAAGGAACGCGGTTTAAAAGTACCCATAAATCAAAAATAAGTCTTTACGGACAAAAGTAATCCGAAATGAATTTTAACTATATTTGAACTTTTTTTCATTATCATGCGTAGCACTGACAGTAATTTGAATATATATCTCGTTCAGTTCTGTTATGTTTGTATATGTGTTTATTAGGTCCACCACCCTCGGGCGAGGTATATAGTCGGTACGAGCCGTCGTTCAGTTCTGACCCAAATAACCCCTTTTGTAAGACTTATTATTGATTGATTTGGAATCACAGTCAGTGGGGTCTAGGTTCATATCTGCTTCTTTACTGTAATGACTCGATTCTATATATTACATAAAAGTAAAAGAAAAGTACTTACAAATGCTTTTATCTGAATATTAAAGCAGTTAGCTTAAGATTTTTGAACACAAGGTTTTAAAATCTCACATTACAAACATGAAGGACTGGTGATAACCTCATATTAAACCCATTATATCATTAAATGTATGTTACAGTGCGTTGCCTGTATATGATAAATAAATTATACTTTGAGCCTTGCCTGACCCCTTTTCTTCAAGCAAAAAGATATTACTGTTCAAAGTGACAATACTAATTTTAAGAAAGACATTCTTTAGTGATTTATAGTCGGAAATAATAAAAATTGTCATATTTAAAATCAAATTTTATGAATATGTATTATAGTAGTTTTATAACTGAAGATAGAGGAAATCTGTAAAAATATTTTTTACTAACCTAATACATATTGAATATCCAACCTTTTTGCTTGGTATCTTTTCATTTATATCTGTTGATGAGAGAAATAACTCACTTTTAAACATGTTTCCGAAGTAAACCCTGTGTTTTAAACTTCATTTTTGACCACAAGTCAAAATAGCCATTTTGAAGGGTAATATAACTTTAAAGAGTGCTAAAGTCTGGTTGCTTGTGGTATTTATTGTGGTTGAGTATGTTTACTGAATACTTTTCTTGCAAGGCATGTTAACAAGATCATAACGTTTGATGTTTACCATGTTCTTATACATGAACAGTATCTCTGAAATATCAGTAAACAGGATGTTGTCCAGTATAGAATGATCTAACCTTCTCTACTAATACCTTGTCAGTTCCAATCAAAATACTCAGGCAAGTAATGTTTACATCTGATTGACTTACTTTAGATTCACGTGCATCTTCTAGTCAGAAATTAAACCAGATGCAAAATTAAGTTGAGTATTTTGAGATATAAAATTAATTCATGTTTGTAAGTTTGCCAATATCAAATTTGTTTTAAGCAGTTCAAAAAGGAGGATCAGATAGAAAACGGTCATCTAAATGCAGCACTAAATCACACAAAGAAACGAATGCCTGTGTAGCACTCAATCAAATTCTAAGAAACGAATGCCTGTGTCTTCCAAAAGAATATGCTAAAGCGTTGTAAAGGATGTCCCTTTCTTGTTTTCTGTTTCATTTGAAAGCTTTCTTTTAATAGCATCAAGTTTTATGTATACTATATGGGTCTCCCGACAAATATTAGTCTCGTACGGGTTACACGTAGAGCAATATATGAAAATCTCCTGGCCGAAAATTTCTTCATCATAAAATTCACTGTTTTTTTTAGACCTTTCCATCTGTTTTCCAAAATGTTTAAACTGAAGAGATACTAGTTATTTTAAACTTTTGATACAAGAGGAGTAATTAGGCAAACATACCTGCAATCATGGTCCCATAAAAAAATATATATTTGAAATATTTCCATTTGAGACATTTTATAAATGTCAATTCTTTCTTGATAGAACCAATTGTTCACAGTTTAATACAGAATCAATATAATACTACAGTTATAAATATATTGCGGCGGTTAATGAATGAGGCAACCGGGCCTTGCATCTGTTAATAAAACGAGGGTGTTTAATATGAAAAAAAAACATTTAGAAAAGTCTGGTTCAAATTCGTATATACTGAAGTCACATATTTCAGACAGATTTATTATCGCCCGATTTTCGCAGCAAATCAGACAATTATTTGTAAATGTGTTACGTGCTTTGAATAGCAGAGAATTCATCAATTTCCCAGGTAGATTCCTACAGACACCTGACGTTATGCTCTCCCACAGAGAAACTTGCCGTTTGTTTGTTAATGTATCAATCTTATCGTGAAATAAACACGAAATAAACATAAATAATATTTATAAAATATCTTTTGTTTAAGTGTTATAAATTTGTCATTATTTCTGACTATATTAACTTAAATCACACAATCTGAATAAAGCAGGCTTTGTTTTAATATCAGTGGTAGGGCGGCATTAGCCAAGCACATAAGCATTTTATCTTTTATCTAAGGGCCACCCGGAAGGTATTTCTTACAGCCGCTTTATATTTGTCCTCAGAAACGATCTGTTTACACTTTGAATATTATTAAAACAAATTGCTTCGCTGCAGAGAATGTGTACGAGAAAACATAACGAGTTTCTTTCATTCACAACTGCAGTACAGTCAGTTGTAGTGTTCTAACCAGGACGAAGATTTTTATAAAACTAAAATGCAAATCAACTTCTTCTAGCAATTCATAAATACGTCATATGGTTTGTTTAAATATTAAACATATAAGCAATTGAAAGCAAAGGTAAAGATGAAAAAAGAAAAGTAATTCCTAAACATCATTAACAAACCTACCACCAACATACAGAAAAATCACCAGTACAGAAAGGGTAGTCCTACAACAAAGTATAGTACTATTGTTGACATCAGTTTACCTTAGGTGTTACAAGAAAACAAACCACGTGCCGTAATGTTTTGCATCGTACTTATTGGTATGTTGTGATTCAAAAACAAAAGCAAAAAGGCTAAATCTGTTTTGAAAGTCTAGAATACATAATTATTAAGGCTACAATATACTCCACATGTAATTCAAATCAGCAACAATTGTTTGAAATGAGGCGTGTTTTACACTAATCCTTGTACCTTAATAACCTACCGTAAAGACACGGCTCACAAAACGTTGTATATCGAATACTCTTTTTATTTGCACATATGTATATATCTTTAAACACGGGATGTGGAGAAAAAATCTGTTCGCCTTGGCTCTCGAGCTGCCATTGGACTGGAGAGACTAAATAAACTTAAGTGTCTTCCAAACGCATTTAATGAATTAGATTTCCAAGATTGAATTGATCTGAAACAGGTGGGAGGATCGATTGAGATAAAAATAAACGTGTATTGTGCACGCGGGTCTAAATTAGCTGTAGCTTCAGTAAGTTTTAGAGCATTTACACTGCCCGATATAAAGTCCAGACATTTCTACGAATTTATGTCCTAGGACTGAATGACCTCTTCTAGGAGAGTCAACGATGAGCGCGCCATGTTTTACGTGTTGTCTGAAGCTAGGATAACACTATTGCCAGTATAAGAGATATAAAAATGTAAGAACTATTACGTCCAAGACAGTTTGCCAATAAGTAATGAAATATGCTTTCCATTTTCTTAATGAATAACTGTGATATTTATTGACTGAATTTTAGGCAATTATGCTTTTTTTTTAAACATTGCAAAACCTACTTGTATGCACTGAGTTGTAGCAAAGCCCTAAGTTCAGCAAAGGAGTTTCAAATTGTTAAAGTTGATGGCATTAACTATCCTCTAACAAAATTAGTCCATGATTAGTTAGGAGTGAAAAGCAAATAATTTATTAAACACGTTCACTTTGCAGGCGAACAGTGTTTAAAGAAATCATGTTTTAAATGTTTGAACACTATCGTGAGTGTCGCAAGTCTTAGTGGTCCATATTGAAGGACCCTTACTTTTAAAATACGTTCAGTCTATAAAAAGTACAAGCACACGATGACCGAGACGTCAGTTGCGGCGATCCTAAAGTTTTCTTTTCAAACTGTACGGTTAAGTGTAAATACAAGTAAATTCATACATTGTTTTCTTTTTTGTGAGTCTGTATTCCTGCTTTTCGAAAACCGTATATAGTAGATCCAT